>JABUQX010075946.1:22500-44005 GCA_015478945.1 Trachelipus rathkii
AAATAAAATTGTCTTTCAGAGATATTATTAAATGTCCTGTTTTTATAGTTTATTTGATGGTTTTATTATTTATTTTTTTCGTTAATTTAATAGAAATTAAATGCGTAGACTGTTATAGAAAGGAATGGACAACTTTATAGTCAACTCACGTCGTATCTTAGGTTTACTTTAAGGCATGTAAACTTGTTTCACATTCGCTTTAAAAGTAATAAGATCTTAGCATACCACAAAGAGAACATGGCCTACGATACAGCCGGAGTATTTGTTCTATTCCTCAGAATTATAACTGAGGATCATCGACAAACTCTTTGCAAACGAAATGTTGCCAAACTAAATGTTTTTCAAGAAACTTTACAGTGAAATGGTATTTTCTAAAATAAATTAAAAATGTTCAAGTAAGAAATAAAATGATCGATTCATAATATAGGAAACGGTATATTTGAAAATACAAAAATGATGTAATGAAAGTTTGCAACGGCATATCATAAAGAAAATATTTTCACGACCGCGTAGTACATAGTTCATTGTCAAAGTTTCACACTGAATCGCGCACGAGCGCTCTTACGTTTTAGCTGCGTGATCTACTATAATCATTGAATTAATTATTATCTATTCTGGTGAAATTAATTATTCCTCAATGTAGTATTTATTATAAAATATGATATACCTTAGTAAAAATAAAACACTTTGTGCAAAATCAGATAACTTATTTTCCTTATTAGCTAAAATATTTATAGTTTAAAAATGGTTGATTAAAGACCATGTGTACCTAATAAATACAAGTTTAAAGAACAAAGTTAATTTTCAAAGGCGATAAATAATTCTCGACCAATCACCACAGATCATCAGAAGATTAGTTGCTCTGACCAAGTCACAAGTAAGACTTATTTTCTTATACATATAGGATCTTCACAAGTCATGTTTCAGGTGATATGTTACCAAACGTGTGTCATCATGTGGTTCTTAATCTGTGCAAATTACCACTTTTGACTGGTGTTGACCAAAATCAGCATGGATCTACGAAACCATCTCATTAATCTTTCAGTAGAACTATTCTTTACATTTCTGAAAAAGTTGGTTTGATGTTTTAATTTACCAGATTGGGCCTCAAATGCTTGAACTACCAAAGGTTGTCTGATTTAGGCCTAAATGATTATTTCATGCATTTTACAGAGAAGTCAGTTTGTATCATGGGAGTGGGTTTGTTGTGTTTCTCAGTGGTTGTGTCTTCTAGATCAATAATAATAATATCTTGTAAAGAAAAAAAAATTATTTAAAAACTTTTAAATATTTTAAGTTATATCGTTGATAATATAAATAATAATAATTGAATAATTATTTTAATAAACAACTTAGAATGATTTAATAAAATACATGTTATGTGAGCAGAGAAGAATTTATTTTGTTATTTTATACTTATTACATGGCTAAAGATAATGTAAAGCAGTCAATAGAACAAAACGTGGCATAGTTTGGTGTAGAGGGGTGCTAGGGGCTGCCCTTACTGATTTACTGATTTAATACTTTAGGTTGTGTAAATGTGTTTAATATTCACTGATCTCAGAAAATCCTCAAACTCAGGACCAATAAAAAATGTATAGATTGTCATTCTAACATTCAAAGATAATAGGTGATTTATTATAGAAGTTTTAAAAACTTTTTGAACCAGTTTAATATATAATTGAATGGGTAATATAAATGTACGTGTTTAATTAAAACATAAAATGTTTAATATGATCTATACATATATATCTATATATAACATGGTGTGCGTGTGTGTGTGTGTTTGTGGTAATCCATGAGTGTAAATGAAATCACAATGACAAATGTAAGTAAATCATTGTTTATATATTAAGTAAATCTATATGTGAGTGTATTAAATCTCTGTGTAATTAATAAAGTAAATCTGCGTGTAGAAGTAAAATCTATTATGTGTACAGTATTATTAAATCTAATAGTAATAGTCTTGTATTATTGTATAGAGGTATAAATACCAGTGCTCTATGAAAATTAATCTAAAATGTCCTCAGTGAAGATACAGCATGTCAGAAGTGTCATAATTAGAATCTGTGTGTATAAGTGTAAGTGTGTATAATGTATTTTGAGTAAAAATGTATATACACAATTATAAGTATATAAGTATCTAATAGTTAAAATCTTAAGTATCTAGCTGAGTGAATGTGTGTATAAGTGTCATAGTGAATGTGTGTATAAGTGTAAGTGTGTGTGTGTGTGTGTGTTGTATAATATGTGTGATTCCCTAATAAGCCTTAACAAGCTAGGCATGAAGTAAAATAACTTTACTAAGTATAAATAATAAAAATAAAAATAAAATAATAAAAATAATAAAAATAACAATAAAAAAAATAAAAATAATAATAAAATAAATAAAAGTGTTTAAAATATATATAGTATGTATTGTTAATAAATATATGAGTTAAACAGTAAAACATATGAGGTTAAAACCATTAAAACCATATTAAAACCAACCCGTTCTAGGGTTAAAGCAGTAAAACATAAAGTTAAAAACAGTAAAATAGTAAAATAACATACTAATCCTCCATGGTGTTTAGATTCCCCTCTCTTAGTTACTAGTTGCTGCAGCTGAAATATCAAATAACAATAAATATATGAGAGTTAGCAATTAAATATATGAGTTCATGCATTGATATACTGAGTTCCAACAGTAAGACATGAGTTAAAGCAGTAAAACAGTAAAACAAAAGCATACTAATCCCTTAATTGCTTTTCTTGCATCTCATTGATTTATGATTTACCTTTAAAATATCTGTGTTAATAAATACATGGTGACCAGAAGTATATAGTTAACAGTAAAACCGCTGGGTTCAGTAGTAAAGCAGTACAGCAAAAGCGTACTAACCATGTATATCTTTTCCTCTCCTTAGTTTATGATTTTTGGATTAAGGTATGTAATTTTAATAAATATGTGAGTTAAACAGTAAAACATATGAGTTAAACAGTAAAACATGAGTTAAAGCAGTAAAGCAGTGTGCGTAAAGACAAGCGCCACTAATCGCAGATTAATTTAGGCAACACCTCTCTCTTGCGTTATAGTTTACTGCTTTAGGTGTGTATCAGTAATGTTTTAGCCAAATTTCATACCAGTTTAATAGTAAACCAATCATTTTCGACTATCTGACTTTTTTCTTCTTACATACAATTTTAAAAATTTATAAATTAAAAGTATTAAATGCAAAATATAAAAGTCTCTATATGACAGTTTTGAGTTGGGTTATAAAATCAACATTAAAATGTTGTATGATAAAGTAGATGATCAGTAATGTATATATATATATATATATATATACCTCTGTATCTATATATCTCTATATATATATATACCTATCTCTCTCTCCATATATATATATACTATATATCTCTCATCCATCCTCTTCTTGTTCGTGCCAGAATATTGCGCTTCGAGCATACCGCGGCGACTGGTACGCGGAAATATAACCTAAGGGCACCGCGGCGGGCAGGTACTGATGGGGATATAGCCTGCATTTGCAATGACAGGACACATTGAGGTCACACCCTCTGAGTTTGGGTCACAAATAGGCTATCGCGCAGGGTGGGATCATGGTTTTTCAGCCTCATGGGCGCTTATGATCTAAGTGAACCAAAGATGAGTCATGAGGCTGATCATCAATATAGGTGTTATCAAAAGTATTTAATCTCAGATAGGTCATAAAGATGAACAACAAGTGGAGCTTAAATTATTGGTGTAAGTGTAAGTGTGCCTGTGCGTGTGAGTCTGAGTGTCTGTAGGTGTAAGAGATTAACATAAGTGTTATCAAAAATACTAACTCTTGGTAAAGGCGTTCTAGCAGATTGTAATATATTTGATCAGTTCTCCCTTTACTTCTCTTCTAAAATTGAACACCTGTTCAGACCATTCTAGGCTCAGGAATGAAGAACTAGCATTAGCATCGTTGGCACTATGTAGCTCGCGGCACTATGTGGCACTCACTTGGCATCGTTGGCTTTCGCCCGGCCTCGTTGGCACTCGCCATCACTGGCTGCACCGGCGCTCATCATGCTCATAGAACACTATTGGGACATACTGGTATCATACGTTGATTGGGAGCCATCAAAGTTGAACCATCAACAAAGGTGCCATCAAAGCTGAACCATCAATATAGGTACCGACAAAGATGACGTCATCAAAGTTGGGTGGTCGTCCGAGTAAGTTGACAATAACAAAGGTGTTTGGCCATTCGGTGAGTAACGAATCGACCCTCATACTAATATCAAATTTGACCATATCTGTAAAACTGAAACATCTTGACTATATCCGAAGTCTTGTAAAGACCAAATATTTTAGCGCTTTTATTTTTATAGGAAAATAACTTGCCAGAAGAACAAATTGAAATTCAAAATTATTATGGAAGATAAAAGTTGGTCGTGTGTTTTGTACAGTCAGTGTATAAAATTACTTAAATGTAAAGTGCAGTATCTAGGTGAGATATAAGTGTCATAGTGAATATATGTATAAGTGTGTGTGTGTGTGTGTGTGTGTGTGTGTGTGTGTGTGTGTGTGTGTGTGTGTGTGTGTGGGTGTTCAGTTAGGATAGATCCATACATACGTTCAATTGAACAGAATATATGACAGAATTGACCTAGTGGTAAAAAGTGGCATGAACCAAATTCATTATAGTATAGCAGTCAGTAAAATATCATGTTCAAACAAGGTTAAGACATCAAAAGGGGCTAAACCCTAAAGGAAGGCCAAAAAGTACCTGCCAGTTCAAAGATTTATTATAGTGTCAATCTTTGGAGAAAAAGAACCTACGCTGACATATGTCGCAAGAGTAACAATGCCTTGTCACATCTTGATATAAATTGGGCCAAAAGAATTGTTGACATGGAAGACCATAGGGTTGGTCAAAAGTCAAGTTGAGGTGCCTTTAGCAAATGGTTGTGACACAACCAACTTTAGCTATTTCAACTAACTAAGGTTGCAAAAAAATCCAAGATTTGCCAAAAATTACAGTTGCAAATTAAAGTTTACCAAAAATTCAGGGTTTTCCAAAAGTGGGGTTATAAAAAAATTTGGTTCTCAGTGGCACCAAAGTCAATCTAGTCAAAGGCCAAGTCAGATGTGTGAATTAAGCAGTAAGGTAATTCAGTGGGTCATGGAATCTATACTACTCCATTCAATGATTGACCAAATGAACTTATATAACATGATTCAACCTCAGTGAAATATATGAACATTATTACGGAACATAACAAACAACTATGCCTGATATCTCACAGTCATTCAAGTTTTACTCTCTTGAAATAAAAACTAAAATAACAGGCTACTACCAACAATTTAAATAGACATTATACACTAGACAATGTTGTCAGCAAATTAAATATTATGAAATGTAAAATCAAAATCTAATTTTGAAATTTTGTTTTTAAATCTTAACTCAATATATTCATTCAGATGTTACATTCATTTAACTGAAGATGTCGGAGGTTTAAGGTCAGTAAATAATAATTATAAATAAGCTTCTTACTTTCATTGTAAGATATCTTCAAGACTAATACTAAACTAAATCAAGAAAAAATATTAAAACAATCAATCAACATAAAAATTCTTCGTTAGCAATAGTTTTTTCTTATTCTTATTAAAATTATTATTAATATTATTATTATTATTATTATTACTATTACTATTATTATTATTATTATTATTATTATTATTATATTATTATTATTATTATTCATTATTATTTTACTTTTTGATGAGTGAGATGGATTATGGTCTTTTAAGCAGAAATGCTCAGTATTAATCTGCGACATTTGTTATATTGTAGTCATTAGTTTTGTTGTTGAATATTACTAAACTTATTTAACCCAATGGCATTAGGAGTTAACCACCTTTGACCTTAATTGATATGAGTCTGTTTATACTAAAGATATCCTTGAAATCTTGCATGCCTTCATTATTCGTAGGAATCTTGGTGTCCCCTTATTCTTTGCCCTGTATGAATTTTTTTTTTAAAATTAATGACAGGATATGTCAAACCGATGGTAATTTGTTGGTGGTTGGTGTACAAAGCGATCAATTTTTTAAAGAAAAAGTATTTAACTCGTATGTTACACTTCAAGACAACCTAAAACAATTCCTGGGGTTTAGATATTTCAGGGTTCTATCTATACTATTAAATATATTTTTATTTTTACACAAATGGAGTAAATGGTATTTTTGTTAATGTTATGAAAATTAATGGTAGTATGTTTATTCAGCGTTATAAATTGGCAACCAATTGCAAGGAAGGAAAACGTTATATTTTCTTTATTTCTTATTACTCATTTGTATCTCAAATTGTTTTCTTATTTTTAGGATTTTATAATCAGTACGGAAAATTTGATAGGATTACTGTATACTATTACATAAAAATGACCATTCCAAAATTCAATTACGTCATCCAAAGAATTTTTCTCTATATTGGTTAGACTTGTCTATGAAAAGACTAAGAGTATCTAAGATTGTCTATAATCAATGTCGACAAACGTATTTAATATTTTGAAAACTTCTAATAAGTTTCCTCTCAATTTTCTGGTCTCTATATAAAGCATATTAAGTTCCCGTAATCGTTGCTTCTATGACTTAAAATAATTCGTGGATTTATTTTGTTTCTAACTTTGAGATATTTTCAATTTTCTCTGTCTCTTTTGAGTTGAACTTCAAAACAGTACTGCTTCTAGAATTAGGTCTCAATAACATTTTATGTAGAACTATTATATTTTACTAACTTCCAAATTGTTCACAATAAAACCTAATGCTTTATTAGATTTTTAACAGATTTAGCACGTTGTTTTGCAAATTTTAAATCCTTATAAATCAAGATTTCTAGATCCTTTTCCTCGCTGACTACTTTGATAACTGAGTCATCTATATGTCATCATATTCGCTATTCGGTAAATTTAAAGTCATTAAATTTCATTTTCCATGTTTTCGACCAATTCACAATCTTATTCAAATCATTTTGAAGTTTTCGATAATTTTTCAAACATTTTATACAATCTAAAAGTTTCGTTTCATTCGCAAATTTCGAAATGTTGCTTAAAACATTATCATCTATGTAATTTATATATGATTATCAGTATTTTTACCATTATAGGTTTTTGGGACACATCACGAATAACTTTAGCTCATTCTGAGCACTCGCTTTTGATAACGACTTGTTATCGTCTATTCAATAACTAATTTCTAATCCAATAATCTTTCATTAAAGACTATATCAAAAGTCTCTGAGAAGCAAGAGTAAATGGCATCAGAAGAAGATTTATTGTTATCTACGTAGTTAAAACCATATTAATTTTTTTTTTTTGTAAAAATTTGTAAAGCATGAACTATTTCTTCTAAGAAGAAGAAGAAGAAGAAGAAGAAGAAGAAGAAGAAGAAGAAGAAGAAGAAGAAGAAGAAGAAGAAGAAGAAGAAGAAGAAGAAGAAGAAGAAGAAGAAAGAAGAAGAAAGAAAGAAAGAAGAAGAAGAAGAAGAAGAAGAAGAAGAAGAAGAAGAAGAAGAAGAAGAAGAAGAAGAAGAAGAAGAAGAAGAAGAAGAAGAAGAAGAAGAAGAAGAAGAAGAAGAAGAACGCATGTGCAGTATACTGCAACTTTTCGAACTTAATATGCAAAGATCCTGTATTCCATTCTTAGAATGTAACTTTTAAAGAATTTTGCTTGTTCGATTAAGCTGTGAACTTTAAAATAAAATCAAGAAGTAATAGAACAAAGCTAAAGATAATGTATGATGATGAACCAAACTGAATTAAAATGAAAATAATAGTAATCAAGAACAGTTAAGATGAATTCACAATAAGCAACAATTCTAATTATTTATAAAGATATGAAGTCTAAATTCAGATGAGAATTAACATTAAGAAAGAGTTCTAGAAATCAATAGGAATAACAATTTTGCCAAAAAAAAAATTTGTTTATTCAACAGAAATTTATTGATTTAATATGAAATCACAATAACAAACTCAGGAGATCTAAGCTTATGTAAAGTAATTAACCTTTGGTAAATTAGTAGATGCGTAATTTAAAAATAAAATCTGATGGATTGTGATATTTATAACCCTAGATTTATATTTTGTTTTCTACGAAATAAAACATTCAAAGTTTTTTAAGAAGATTGTTATATTCTGAACATTTTGAGTTTTTATTGCAATATAATAATAATAATAATAATAATAATAATAATAATAATAATAATAATAATAATAATAATAATAATAATAATAATAATAATAATAATAATAATAATAATAATAATAATAATGATAATAATAATAATAATGACAATAATAACAATAATAATACTAATAACAATGATAAGAATAATAATAACAATGATAAGAATAATAATAATAATAATAATAATAATAATAATAATAATAATAATAATAATAATAATAATATTAATAATAATAATAATAATAATAATAATAATAATAATAATAATAATAATAATAATAATAATAATAATAATAATAATGAATAAAAGTTTTCTATCACTTTCTTTTTTTGTTTTTTCCTTATTCTTTTTAATTTAAACTTTTCATCGCAATGCATTGGTAAATTTCAAGTCTAATATGTATCATGTACACCTGACATTTCTTCTCAAAGATTTAATTAACAGAAAAAAAATTATACGCCATATTTACTATGCTATTGTTATGATTAAAAAAAAAGTTAAAAAACAATTCTTTTTAATGATTTTTGATGGTTTAATAACTAATTTACAATAAAATTAAAAAAATTATAATTAAATTGTATTTAACCTTCCAAATTAATCCCATTTATATTTAGAAATATATCTAGTTTTTTTCTTTCTTTTTTTCCTACAATTTCCAAACCGTAAGCATTGCCAATCTGTAAAGCAATTTGAAGTTAATAATTTCTGTTATTATTTATAACCCATTTTTAAAAGTTATTCCAAACTTTTCATTTATTTATGTTGCCATTTAAAGCACTTGTGCTTTTCCCTTTCGGTTTTTAATAGATCTTTCCACGAGCAAAAGTAAAGCTGTAAGTTCTCATTTTTAAAGCTGTTGCACATTCTTTTCTAATTATCTAATCTTTGAGTAATAAATAAATATATATTTTTATTTATATACAAGTTCAATTATATTTATTTATCTGTTTATTATTATTATTATTATTATTATTATTATTATTATTATTATTATTATTATTATTATTATTATTATTATTATTATTATTATTATTATTATTATTATTATTATTATTATTATTATTATTATTATTATTATTATTATTATTATTATTATTAATTACTTCATCTCCCAGGAAGGCTTTTATCTTCCTGTGCTTCGGCTCCGGCTCCGGCTCCAGCTCTGGCTCCTGCTGCTGCTCAAGCCGCATATTTGGATATTTCCACGAACTTCAACTGCGACCGGATATCATTTTAAATATCCGGCGCACGGTCAGATGTTTTTATAAGGGATTAAACGTTTTATCCTTAAAAATCTGAAAATTTAATTTCATTCAGATTAATTTATTTATCAATTTTAAATTTAGGGATTTAAATTTTAATTTAATGTAGTATAAAATAAGCTTTCAATTTTAATCCACCCATGCCCCACACCATCCATACCACAAATGATAACTATTGCATTAACATTATATGGGGTACCTTATTAAAAGCTTTGTAAACATCAATTGGATCACCCTGGTCAGCTATTCAGTAATGTATTCTATATATTCAAATAGGATTGTCTGATATGATTTAAAAAGGAAAAAATTTATAACCTAATCTTTATAATCTTGTAATCTTTATAATCTTTATAATCTTGAAATCTTTATAATCTTTATAACCTTTATTTTCTTTATAATCTTTATAACCTTTATAACCTTTATAACCTTTATAATCTTTATAACCTTTATAATCTTTATAATCTTTATAATCTTTATAATCTTTATAACCTTTATAATCTTTATAGTCTTTATGATCTTTATTATCTTTATAAACTTTTAGTCTTTATAATCTTTATAACCTCTATAATCTTTATAATCTTGTAATCTTTATAATCTTTATAATCTTTATAATCTTTATAATCTTTATAATCTTTATAAAATTTATAATATTTATAATCTTTATAATCTCTATAACCTTTATAATCTTTATAACCTTTATAACCTTTATAATCTTTATAATCTTTATAATCCTGTAATCTTTATAATCTTTATGATCTTTATAATCTTTAAATAATTATGTGAGAGTTTTTTATCCAAACTTGAATTTACTATGTAAATAAAATAAAATGCTGGGCAAATTTTCATGAAAAATGCATGAAAAATGTGATTAACTTAAAGAACAGGTTCAATTTGTAACTAAAAAAAAAAAAAAAAATTAAAAATTTGCTTTAATCGTTTTGGATACAATTCACTTATAAATTTTTTATAATAGATTATTTGTATACTGAACAATGTGACATATGTCCCTAATATTAATTGATTATTGTGAGACCCCGACTAGCCGAAATAGTCGACAGGGAAAATGGTCGACAAGTCAAATGGTCGAAATGACATCAAAAAAATTTCCCGTACAGCCAGAAGCAAGCGTTAGGATAGGTTAGGTTAGGTTAGGTTAGGTTAGGTTAGGTTAGGTTAGGTTAGGTTAGGTTAGGTTAGGTTAGGTTAGGTTAGGTTAGGTTAGGTTGTTAAGTTTTGTTGGATTCGTTAGAGGAACTCTAAATAATCAGATTTTTTTTACAAATGTCGACCATTTGGTACTAGCTTCGTGAGAGGTTCAATCTCGAAAAGAACATTCAGCATTTATTTAGATGTATACTAGATAAAAATTTAAGAATTTCTTACATTTCTTAGAATATCTTTTCTTCATGATCTTAAAAATGTAAGAATTTCTTACATTTCTCAGAATATCTTTTCTTTATGGTCTTTCTTGGAAAAAATCACTTTATCTCTCTCTTTCCATGAGCAAGTTTATAAGATGATTACTATTCTGATTCGGTTTTGGAACTTCTACCCATCACTCCAGTTACTTATTCTTCTTAGGAACGTTGTTCGCTCATATATGGAATGTACAGCACATCATATATCTGGAGTGGTTACACTCATACTACTTTTCTTGGCATAATAGGGTGGGATTCTAATTTTCCTATTTGTCAATCTCCTCCTCTCCCCTAACTCTCACTAACCTCTTTGTAGCTTATGTAGCTTATGTGTAACTCTCTCTCAATACTATCGCTATTACAATGAACGCTATTCTTGTTTAACTTTACAAGTCGTATATCTTCTCTACCTAGGCGCTCTCTCTCTCTCTCTCTCTCTCTCTCTCTCTCTCTCTCTCTCTCTCTCTCTCTCTCTCTCTCTCTCTCTCTCTCTGTATATATATATATATATATATATATATATATATATATATATATATATATATATATATATATATATATATATATATATATATATATATATATATATATATATATATATATATATATATATATATATATGGCGGCTTAAAAGAAACTGGGAGTTCTGTTTAGACTGCGAGACTTTTTCCTCTTCTCAGTTGCTCTAGCTACAAGGACCTCATCCGCCCTTGTATGGAGTACTGCTTTCATATGGGGCTTCTGGTTTCACCCGGCTTTTTGGATAGGGTCGAGTCAATTCAAAGGCCTAAAGGCTTATAAACTGTTCTATACTTCAGTTCACGTGACCCTCTATCTTTGCGGCGATATGTTGGTGTTATCTGTTTTCTATAGGTACCGCAGCAGCAGGTGCTCGAGGCGTTTTGCGCGCCACTCGTGCCACCACCTTTACGACTCCCTCGTAGCACAAGTGCTGTGTCGGCACATGAGTTTTTGTGTTGATATTGGTAACTCCAGGCTGGTTCGCTGCGGTGCTTCCTTCCCACCACCTCTGTTCTTTGGAATTCTCTTCCATCTTCTATAATTTCCAGTTGAATTTGATGTCTCTCACTTAAAGCCTGCGTCTTAATATCTGCATCGTTGCGTTAGTTGATGAATGTCTGAGGTGTGCAACACCCCCTCCTTGAATAGAGGCTCTGCGTAGTGGTGGTACAACTGTAATATATATATATATATATATATATATATATATATATATATATATATATATATATATATATATATATATATATATATACACTATATATATATATATATATATATATATATATATATATATATATATATATAATAAATAAATAATATATATATATATATTTATATATATATATATATATATATATATATATATATATATATATATATATAAATAAAGAGGTTAGTGTGGAGGGATAAGTGGGTGTGTTTGCGGTGTGGGTAGGAGAATGTGAGGATATTTCTCCTTTTCAGCTTTTCTCTTTTAGCTTCGTCACTGAGGCGTAATTGATACTCTTCTGAATAGGACTCTGCCAAGTACTATATATATATATATATATATATATATATATATATATATATATATATATATATATATATATATATATATATATATATATATATATATATATATATAAATATATATATTTATATACTTATATATATATATATATATATATATATATATATATATATATATATATATATATATATATATATATATATATATATATATATATATATATATATATATATATATATATATATATATATATATATATATATATATATATAAGTATGTAGTCAAGTCTAAACTACATGCCGAACTTTTTACCCCACCCTGGCCTTTTTTGGCCTTGTAGCTTTTTGGCCTTGTAGTTTTGGCTGTAACTTTTTTGCAACCCTTCGAAGAAGGGTTGCACCAAAAACAGTTGCGTAGCAACCGTTGCTTTGTTTTGACCCCTTTGGGGCAATAGCCTTGCACAAATGTTTGGCGGCTGTTTCGGGTCTTGGCGATGTTTGGCCTGATGATACCGTATGGGGCTGGAAATTGACCATGCTTAAAAGATCTGCTTGAGGGATTAGTAGGGATTAACTTGAACTCATGCAAGTACCTGCCGCCCTTCCTTGGGTAGGTAACTGTGCTAACATGAGGTCATGTAGGTACCTGTCCTGTATGGACCTGTCCACTTATTTCCGCCCACACCTACACCCACACACACACACACCCACACACACACACACACACACACACACACACACAAACACACGGCTACGTATACACACACACACACACAAACACGCGGCTACGTATACACACACGCACACCCTCTAAGTTACTTATACACACTTACACTCACCCATGGGCCCTTACACTTACACTTATACACACATTCACTACACTTACACTCACCCATAGACACTTACACTTACACTTATACACACACTTACACTTATACACACCGTACATACTTATCCTCACACACACACACACACACACACATAGACACACACTTACACTCACCCATAGACACTTACACTCACCAATAGACACTTACACTTACACTCACACACACAGATACACACAGATACACACACACACTCGATATTTTGATGCCTCAGCTTTGATGCCTCAACTTTGATGCCTCATCTTTGATGACTCATCTTTGATGCCTCATCTTTGATGGTTCAACTTTGATGGCTCAACTTTGATGGCTCAACTTTGATGGCTCAACTTTGATGGCATCTATATTGTTGGTTCAGCTTTGATGGTGCCTATCTTGATGGCTCATCTTTGATGGCCCCTATATTGATGGTTCAGTACATTTTGATGGTTCAGTACATTTTGATGGTGTCCAATCACCGTAAGGATGGTCTAGGAGTGTTCTATTAGTGTTCTATGAGTAGATGAGTGCCAGGTGAGTGCCAATGAGTGCCAAGTGAGTGCCAATGAGTGCCAAGTGAGTGCCACATAGTGCCAAGTGAGTGCCACATAGTGCCAACTGAGTGCCACATAGTGCCAACTGAGTGCCACTTTTTTCAAGCTTTTTCTAGCCTCCTCTGAGTCTAGAATAGCCCTAATATTGGTGTATACCCCTACTTTATAAGGTATGAGGAATCGATTGGTGTATATTACAAGTTGCTAGGATGCTTCCTACTATGAGTTAACATTTTTTCTAACACTTATAGCACGAAAGAATATATATCTAAAGAGTTATTGGGGCACGTGAGCTTTTGCAAACGCTGGTCAGTCGCGTCGCAGTCCCTTTGCAGGAAACCGCCGCATTAGCGCAATATTACTACGTCACCACCGCGTGCATGCAGAAGCAATACCACTTGAACGAAAAATGATCAGTAGCAAACTATTCAAAGAATTTGCTTTTCAAATATATACTATGAGTAATTCATTTTTTTACTTTATACTTAAACATTTTTATTAAAAACATATACTTTACAGACCTTAAAGCAGTAAACAGTAAATCAATATAGCTCAATTGCCTAGCAACAGAGAGATTAAAGTAAGGCTTTGTTTCTTTACTATGTTAACTCATATACATTACATACCTTAAAGCAGTAAAACAGTAATCCCATCGGTGTTACCTAGCACTAAAGGGATTAGTAGGCTTTTGTTTTACTGCTTTACTGCTTCAACTCATATACATACCTTTAAGCAGTAAAACAGTAAATCAATAACTCTGTCCTAGCAATAAAGGGATTAGTAGGCTTTGTTTTTACTGCTTTGCTGCTTTAACTCCTTATATTTATTAACATTATATGTTTTCTTTTATATTTTTATTTTTGTTTTATTACTTTTTATTTATTATTATTTTATTATTATTTTTATTATTATTATATTTATTTCTATTTTTTTTTTTTTTTATACTTTATTTCAAAGAGGTAGTATGAAAAACACACGCAGTGTATAAACTTATTTTGCTAAAATTGTACGAAATTTTATTAAAACATATACTTTACAGACCTTGAAGCAGTAAAACAGTAAATCAATGGGAAACTGTTTGGCAACAGGGGATTAGTTAGGTTTTACTGCTTTACTCTTTACAGCTTTAATTAAACTCATTATTCATTATTCACTTGACGAGTATGGATGTGGAAAATTTACGTTCCGCAGTCCGGCTACATGTCTTGTAGCTGGACCGTGTGGTTAAACCTTTCTATTATTAAATATTTTAAAAGGAAATGGAGATTTTTGAGCATATACCGGTAAAAATAATATGGTGTTTAATGTTTATCAGGAAAAATTTAAGGAATATAAAGATGTTATTCAATTTCATGAAGGCATATACGATATTAGATCATTGGACAATATACATGGTCATAAAATTATTGTATTAGATGATTTAATGCACAAATTGAATTTGGAAATAGCAGAAGCGTTCACAGTTTATTCTCACCATCTAAATATCTGTGTTTTTCATAACACAGAATATTTTCATCAAAGCAAAAATATATGCGAAGTGTTTCTACTCAGTATTTGCATTGTTTTGGGCAGAGAAGACATGAGTCAAATTAATGTAACCAGCAACTCAAATGTTTTCACCCTTCAAAGGAAGGTTCTTCAAAGAGCATAAAGAGGGTTCCAGGATTTGTTTGGTGTGAGACTTCTCTGCCCCAAAAGAAACACATTTACAGAGAGTGTTGCTCCGTATACCATTTGTATACATACCTGAATAATGAGTGCTCTAGTTGCAAAATATTTTATCTTATAAAAAATTTAAAAACTGAAACCATCTGAAAAACGTAAACAGTGAGGATGAGAAATTCACCCAGTGTGTATGTGAAGTCTGCTTAAATCTTATAAAAGGAAATTTTTTAAACAGGCCACAGAAGGTAAAGCTACGTCGCTATAGAAACATCATTAAAAACTCCTTAACATTAAAAATCTGAAAAATAAAAAGAAGTTACTACAGAGAGGAGGAGGAGTATTCCTGCCATTACTCTTCTCCGTTATAGCCTCCACTGATAACTAAGTGGATATCCCAATGATGAAGAAGGTTGCTGTACTTCCATATAATTAGTATGAGAAAATGAAGTATAATAATACAGCATCTGTCCACAATTCAATTCCTCAGATTCATCATTCACAACCTCTATATGACCAGTTATTACCGCGCACTGTGCAAAATCCACAATCACAGTTTCATCATTCACAACCCCAATATACGCAGATATTACCACACAATGCATCGACATTACAATCTCTTTCACAGCCTCTACCTCATAGCTTAATGATCCTAAAGTTGATCAGATAACCAATTACGAGAAGGAAGTGTATCGGTTATTAAATTCAGACATTAACATCCAAGAAACGCATCTTATACCAAGATGCCATACAAAATTGATGGATCTTAAAGACTTGCATCTACATCCATCACTACGTAAACCGCTACCCGATGATGTAGATATACCTAATGAAGTAAAACTTGAAGTGAAAAATGAAGATAAATTTAAAAATATCCTTGAGGAGAGCTTACCTATTAGAGTGCGTAAATCAGGAATAGCTTTATTTTTAAAAAGATCAATTCTCTTTGAATGAAGCAGAATAGGTCGCAATTGATGATGAAATAGTTAAAGGTTCAAATATTGTGGATTTGATAGCTGATCTCTCACGTAACTGGAAGAAGGGTCCTGTAAAAGGATGGAATGAGATCAAACAAGAACTTAAGACTATTAAACCTAGTTGGATTAAATCGTAATTATGTATTATCATATATATATATATATATATATATATATATATATATACAATAATATATATATATATATATATATATAATATATATATATATATATATATATATATATATATATATATATATATATATATATATATATATATATATATATATATATATATATATGTTGGTTGTAATCTTACAATATTATAAATAAATGTATTATTTTTAAACCTTTTAATAACATCCTTACTTTATATCATTTTTGTGACGAAATGTATATATATATATATATATAATATATATATATATTCATATATATATATATATATATATATAATATATATATATATATATATACTATTTTTTTATATATATATATATATATATATATATATATATATATATCTCTATATATACACTATGTATATATATATATACTATATCTTATATATATATATAGCCTTACACGTGTCAATGCAGTAGCCAACATGGAGGCAAAGGAGGTGGTTGATAAGTATTACTTCAATCTGGGGGAACCAAATGACAGATTTTGGGGTTTACTTCGGTTTTACGCCTTGGTTTCCTAATATTAAGAAAAAGAGTTAAAGTATTTAGGGCGAATTACTCTATAAACCTGTAGAGAAAAATTTCACGAGAAAACCTACCATCTCCGCAGCTCGATGATAGTATGCTTCCAGTTAGATTAACTGAAAGATTAAATATAGTTCCTTATAATGAAGGATTTCAATACATACTTTTACTATTGGCCCAGTATTCTCTAGATATGGGTTAAGCCATTAAAGATAGATCAGCTACAGTTACCGCTGCAGTACTTGAAATTATAGAGGTTGAACGTAAGGCCCCTAAAACGATCTGGACAGATTCAGGAATGGAATTCAAGGGTCGAGAGTTAGGAACTGCTTTGGGAGTATGGTATAAGCTATTACAATACATTTTCAGTAAACAAAGCAGCTATAGTTGAAAGAGTACAGCGTGCTATAGGTATTTTATAGGAATTTTACTAAAATGAATACTTTTAAATATATTGATATACTGGACGATCTAGCTTATTCTTATAACAGATCTTACCATAGAACTATAAAGACAACACCTTTAGAAATGTCAAAAACTAGAGGCCATCGAACACATCTGTATGAAAAAGAAAACAAAATAAAAGATAATTCAGGAATAAAGGTGAATGACTATGTAAGATCGAACAGAAGAAAGGTTTAGAAAAGGATATGAAGCCGGATGGTCTACAGAAGTTTTTAAAGTGCACAATATCCGCCCATTCCGTCGTGATAGTTTAAAGTTATATTATCTGGAGGATTTAGATGGTGAAAAGATAAAAGGAGGGTTCTATAAACAGGAAATACAGAAAGTACGATTTAATCCTGAAACTCACGAATATAAAATAGAAAAAATATTAGGCTCAAAGGGTAGAGGTAGAAATAAACAGTATCTGGTGAAATGGGTGGGGTACCCTGATAAGTTTAATTCATATATAAAAGCTAGTGAAATTGAGAAACATTAACCATTTATAGTTGTAACCATGGAGAGTGTAGATCACTTCTATTTATCTCACGTCTTCAGCATCTGGTTACATGATAATAATAAACTCTCAAGTTTACAACTGTGAATCTATACAACTGAAGAAATTGTTGAAAGTAGGATTATGTGAAATGATATTAAATACAGACATAGAAAATTTACCTCACAATCTATTCTGGATGGAGGTGTACAGAAGTGTAGAATGTGTTGAAACTATATTACAAGTGAAAGATACTCGTGATCTGAAAAGGACTACAATTGGTACAAAGCTGAATGCGACTACAATTGGTACAAAAGAATACTTCATTGAAGAATTTGCTCTGCGGAGGGCATATTTTAAATCCGTACCTGCTATTTTTAGTTATTTAAACGATCTCTTTGATATGAGTATTATGTGTATTATGCGTACCTATGAAGATAAAGTAATAATATCTTTAAGATCAAAAGTAAGTGTAAACCTGCGAGACCGTGATATGTTTTTTCTCAGACGATCATCATGGCAACGTAAACATATCCGTAAACGTGATGGTGAGTTGGATATACTTCATGATATCCCTACTATGTTGAAGAGGGTTATACTATCTGTGGAGAATAGCCCGATGACGCGTCATGAGGAAAACGATGAGGGAGACCGAGTACTGCATTATACATGTACCCCATCCGAGATGCTCAACCATCCAGGTATGGCTTATGTATATACAAATATAATTGATCATCAATATGTGGGTAATACTAAAGCTCCTTTATTAAGAGTAGTATATTTTCCCAAAGAGAGTAAAGTTATAACATTCCCTAATGTTCATTATTTACCTGAATAGATCAATTTTGACTCTGTACGACTGCATATAAAAGATGTAGAAGGAAATCCCTTCCCGTTTACATTCGGGGCATTGTTGTGCAAAATTCATATTAGAAAGAAACAGATGCAGTAATTACAGCATAATGGAATATATATAAGAGGTGTAGTCAGATATATTTTTCATTCATTAACATACTCTCACAGTGTAAAGATAGTATAAGAAAGACACTCCTGTAATAATGGACGAAGAAAGGGTGTTCAGAGGATCAAAAATGCAGAGGGGGTATGGCCTGGGTGGATTTTTTGCCAAGTTATGGAGAAGTGCAAGGCCTCTACTCAGGAGAGGTGGGGAATATATAGGTAAAAAAGCTATACGAACAGGTTTGCAAACTATTCAAGATATTGCTGCAGAAGATAATCCTCGTGCATCATTAAAAAGACGTATTGCCGATGTTTCAGATGAGATATTGGATGATGTTAAGCGTAAAATAAGACGTAAAATGTCAGGTCAAGGTCGAGGGACCAAGAAGATTGTCATAAAGAAAAAGACTAAGCGGAAAAAAACTCTAAAGAAAAAATGTATTGATGTATTTACCTGTTTAGTACTAGCACTGTGGCACACCTTACGAAAGATGTGTGCACCGCATATAAGTAATGTTTTCTGCGAAAATGTTCATTATATGACCAGAACGCGCATGCAAGATGCATTTCCTTCATCCTTCTAACTGATTGTTGTAAGAGTGAATTGGATCTCTTACTCATCATTCCCCACAGATTAGTGTGAGTGAATCCAACTTTATCAGTATTAATCTATGCATTCAATTACCAATACAGATGTTACTCTAGAGTTCAATATTCCAAGCCTTCTGATCAATACCTAGATCCATCTAATGTGTTTTTATATGTAAAAGCGAAATGACAAACCCTGATGGTACAGATCTTCTTTCGGGTGATGACCATATAGTATATACATAATCAAATTTCTGTAGCACATGTTTCCTCCAGTTAAAGTCTATCTTAACGGAACTTCACTAGGTGCATCAGCAGCTAATTATCCTATAAGCTATATAGAACATTTGTTAAATTATTCAGACGACGCTAAACAATCTCATCTCAAATCATGTGGTTTTTATAGTTTCAAAGATGAGGCTGAAGTCATAAATAATACTTATGAATTTTACGGTCGATTAAATGGCGATATCTTCTCTCAAGAAAGACTCATTCTACCATCTGTAGATACTAGAATCATTTTATCCCGATCAAATCCTAAATTTGCTCTTAAAATAAAAAGTAAGCCTACTGCTACAGCTGTATCTCCAGAACCTGTTTTCAAACTGTTGGAGGCTTATATGTTAGAAAAGTGAAATTATCACCACAGTGACATTTGGAAATTGAAAATTTTTGAATACTACAGCAAAGTACCATATTAAGAGAGTTGAAACCAGAACTATTTATGTAATTTCACTCATAGTTATCGAGTCAATATCCCTATTGTGAACGAAGTACCACGAAAACATAATAATGGGATTGTGGGGGCATGAAGCCTACTCAGGAAATTATAAAAAGTCACCCTATAAATTCACACCTTTTGGACTTAGGGGTATTAGTTTACATGTGAATGGATTACCTCACGGACGTGATTTGTTATACAACGGAGACCTATCTCTCTGTACTCGTCCTTTTTACGACTTAATAGCCAATACTGTATCATGTAATGATAGTGGGACAGGTTTAAATCTTGAAGATCTTACTGCAGACCTTTCAGCTTGTAACGCCTATCATTTAAACATTTTGAGAAAGGGTACATTAGGATTAAGTCTCTCTTTTGGATCAAGTCTACAATCACCCATTACTGTAGTGGTCTATCTTGAACATCCTCAGCTCATTGAAATTGACAGAGTACGCAACGTGCTTTTGAATTATTAAAGATGAATGAAGAGGAAATAAATTCGGTGTTTAAAAATGAACCTCGCTTTTTAGGAGTGTTCGCTATTAATGAAGTAGACAATGTAAAGCTGGAGAAGGATACCTGCTTCGTATTCAATACATCACCTCGTCACATCACCTCAACTGGTCATTGGATTTCCGTTTATAGAGCAAAAAACGATACTGTTCACATAATTGATTCTTTGAACCTAATTATAGTAAATAATGTTATATCATCTTATTTTTTTAAAAATATAATAATGTAGGAGTTATGTAAAAACTATGTCTTACTATGTCTATGTCTTACTTATGTAAAAACTATGTCAACCCTTATATTCTAATTTATGTGGAGTCTATTGTATTTATTTCATTAAATGCTTTTTAAATAATATATGTTTTAATAAACTTGTAAATATATTTGATGCTAAAAATTTGTATGTCAATGATTTTATAGTTTCTAATTATGTAATAAATGCTTTAAAATGAAAAAACGCAATTTTACTACCCATAAAACTCGTATATATATATATATATATATATATATATATATATATATATATATATATATATATATATATATATATATATATATATATATCTTCTTGCTGCTGTATACTCTC
>JABUQX010075947.1:0-40000 GCA_015478945.1 Trachelipus rathkii
TCTATAACAAACGCTTTTTACTTTTTACCGATGCTCTATGGTACATGACACTTTATCTATACTATATATCTCCCAATTACTTGGGCAAAAGAGGTAAAGAGTGAAGTAAAGAAGAAAGAATAGAAAGAAATTATTATATATATATAAATATATATTATATATATATTATATATAAAAAAAAATATATATATTAATATATATATATATATATAATATATATATATTATATATATATATTAATATATATATAATATATATATATATATTATACCCCCGCGTGTTCCGCTGATTGTGGGGAATGGATAAGATTACAAAGCCTTGTTTATTATTAAGTCATTATTTTATATATTAATTTTCACATCATAAGAAATTTCCAAATTTATATAGATGATACACCAAGGTTTTTATATCCCATCACCAAGTGCCTGGGGTTAGATTAAAAGAAAATTAATATAGTATGACCCTCACAGGTATAATAAATAAGTATTATAAAAGTATAATTATAATCATTTAAAATATTCATTAATTAATTTACATCTTTATTAATGTGAAAAGATTAAAATATGCTATTTGCACTAAATTAAGTAAATTGGAATTCCATGATCTGATTTCGGATATAATATATAATTTACATATGAAGTAACTGCTACCAGGTTAATTCTTGCTCCCGCCTATCGCAGAAGATAATATAACCGCTTCAGAAAATGCCATATCGGGACCCAATTAAACATTGAAAAAAAGGTATAGCTGGTCTAGAACTCTATTGTAACTAACTTAGAGCAATAAAATCTGGTACTATTGAAGTGTCACCAAGGCTCTCAACATAGAGAGTGACCAGGTATCACCTGGCAGAATGTAATTATTCCCATTAATATGATATGCTAACAGACAAATGATCACACCTACAATGAATTATTAACCTAATCTATGAATGATACTTAGTTCTGTAAGAGTGAAGCAACGCATGAATGACGTTTTTAATGTAGGAGATATTATGATCACATTCACAAAATGACACATACTACAAATACTTACCCACTATCAGAGAGAAAAATATCTCTACTAAAAACTGTAATCTTTTTGCATGCATAAAATTTTTAAAATAACAGTGAGTTATCAATATACAATTTAAGACAACGGATTGTAATAATATTATGCGATCTGTAGTCTTCTCTATATTAATCATGAGCTAGGCAGTGCTGATGCAACTACCATAATTATATACATAAAACTTTTTGTATTTACATCATCATACTTAAAATTAACTTGAGCTATATAGTATAATATATATAGATTTATAAAAATAAATAATAATAATAATTAGTTTATTTAAAAAATAAATTTACGAAATAATGCAAATAAATACTAGTTTATTATAAATAAATTATAATTTTCCTGAGACGAAACTATCACCTCACGACAATAAACTTTTGTTATTAAAATATGTTAACTTTTTACTATAAAGTTGCTCAAAATAACCATTTAAATAAGTTAAAAATTTAAATTAAAAATAAAAAAATTTATAAATAAAACTTAATATAACTTCTATTAAGTAATCAATACCCAATGTTTTGGCTAGTCTGAAAGTAAATATTATCTTAATACCAAGATTATGCAGATATATTACTCCAGTATGATCAATAGTATAAAAGAAAGAAATCTATCTCAACTATGTCTATAATTATAGAGTAATGATATACTAACTCATTACTTTAATATCTAGTTCTATAAGAAATATTTCGTGCTGTGTTCTGAGTTTGGCTCCACATTAATTATTGTCGGAATATAACATTTCATAATTTATTTATCTAGATAATATGAATACTACTAACGTGTGACCTGAGCTATTACTGAGATAGCTTCAATATTGCCTTTTATATAGATCAAATAAAAAACTAATATATGTATTGCCTTTTCGCAAAGACCTGTAATAATAAATTATAAATAGCAAAAACCTCTCTATTAAGAAGTACACACCTTGTCTACAGAAAGAAATCGTTATAGCGAACACGAGAACCAGAGCAATGGTATAGAGAGAGATGATTCGAATGAAGTATCGCAATCCCGAGAGAGAGATAACGAAGGCCCCTGCATGAGTAGAAGAGTACAGAGCACACGTATTAGGAACAGGAGGAGAGAAACGAGAAGAAAAGACAGGGAGGAGGAGACAGAGGAGCAAGAGGAAAAAGAGACAGGAGAGCTGGAGAGAGAAGAGGTGTTATGGTGAGAGTGAAGGAGTTATAGAGATGATTATGTAGTAGAAGAAGAAAATTGCGTCTCAGAGGGAGTGCGAGTTGAGAAGGAGACGGAATTGTGAAAGGGGACGAAGACGTGATTTTAAGAATAAAAACGAGAGAGTATCATATAACCAACTATTAAAGAAGTAAGGCTATAGGCAGATAGAGCAAGAGTAGAGAGAAGGCAAGATAGTAGATTAGTCAAGGAAGGTAAGAGTAATATCGATAAAGAGCAGTCCCGAGAACATTGAGAATTGAGTATGCAGATAGGAGATAGTACGTATTTGAAGATAGAATGGAGAGAGTAGTAGATATGTATACAGTATGAACAAAGCATAGAAAGATTATCGATAGAAGAGGGACAGTAAGAGGAAGGAGAGTTAGTAGGAAGATATATATTGTATAAGACGTGATGAAGTAATTATAGTAAAGTAGTGCAAGGAGATAGAGCCTTTGGTTATCTCATAAATGATGAGTGTTTAGAGTGAAAAAGGACCAATACATTGAGAGCAGAGTTAGAAAATATATTCAGAAAGGAATCGATGAAAGAGAAATTTCAGGGAAGGACATCAACAATTGACTTCAGACTAAAATCCTGCTATCCTGATTTTAAGGCTCTAAATGGTAGCTTAACCTAATATTAATGTTAATAATCAAAATATAATAATTTATAATTTTAAAAATACATAAGAAATAGTGTAAAATTTAATAACTCAAATATCAATTCGAGTAAAATAGTTTACAAAATCTGTCTCGAGTTTACAACAGTATAAAATGGCGCAAAAATATATAAATTATAATAATGATTTTAATGATACAAAGGACAATACTAATTCATATTTTAGCCCGTTTTCCTGATATATATTTTCTAATTTACAAATCTTAATAGTACCGTACCAATAATAAAAATTATAATAAGGCTAAAAATATGATTAAATTTGCAATAGTTATAATAATATTAAAAATAAAAATTACCAATGATGACTTTAACAGTAATAAATAATTATAAAATGCTTGTACAAATTTTTAGATGCAGGATTTATATAAGTAGGTATTCACAACCACCACAAATCTAAAGATACTGTACTATTTAGAAATCAAATTAAAAAAAATGAAAACAAATATTAATACTCTTTGATGAATGTATGATACAATATGGTTGAAATTTATGTTAAAGTCTACTCTGCTAGCTTTTTACAATCTATCTTGAAGCTAGAAAAATATTGTATTTTAAATTGTTGTAAAATAGGGCTTTATAGTAGTTACAAATTAAAAAAAAACCTCATGAACTGAAGTTATTAACCGATTTAATGTAGTACAGTGACTTATATTCGAACAAAAATCAAGTAGTCAAAGAAATCCTTTTTTCCTTTAATAGCGGGTGAAAAGTACTTAAAAGTAAAGTAGGTTACCAAAAATAAAAATATGATCTAGGTCTATTGTCAAATGTAAAACGAGGCTAAAGTTTGTTTAAAAGTATGTGCGTTATTTATAACAAAATTTAGTATAATATAAAAAAAATATATAGATAATAATAATAAACTACTGTATTCTAAATCAAATGAAAAATGGCTCATAATAAAAATAAAAATAAAATTTTAAACGTTATTTGCAGTTTTTGCCAAAGGCTATTTTAAAAACCCACACCGCCCGGAGCCTAGAGTTTTTATTTTAAAATTTTATAAAAACATGACTGAGATTTGGTAATAAAATTGTAATAACGAAATAGGGAAATATTAAAAATCCCGTGCTGAGTTCTTTTAAAACCAATATGCTAGAACTTTGAAAAACGAGGCGGCCTAAGTTTCAAAAATTCAAGGAGGCTAGGGTTTGTAAAATTGGTCAAATAGCGAAAAAAAATAAAACGTAGGCGATTGATAATGTGAAGTTGGAGTTGTGAAATTGTGTGTGATTACAATGTATAACGAAATTATAATTAAATCAAAAAGATTAAAACTCACGCAAGCAGCAAGTTAAAGTTTAAAATTATACACATTATTAATAACAAATAAATCTTATTAAAAAAAAATATACTAATAATATGAATAATAATTATTTAGCGATCAGTGAGGTTGAATTTCTGTGAAAACCCTGAAATCAAACCTTAAGGCTCATCAAGGCCTAGTTCTCTACTCTTATAGGCATTTTCGCGATAAACATTTATAATTAACGATGAAATATAAAAGTTTGGATTCATTCCTACAAAACTAAAACTCTCGACTATTTTGTTATCAGAACTATTAAAAAGGTAGGGTACAAAAAATTAAAATATGAATGTGTGATAATTAAGGTAGGTCCAAAGAAATAGGTCTGTATGAGTTTTATCATGAGGAGGCCTATTATCCTGACCTTAAAAATAAAGATTAGATTAAAAAAAATCAAATCATGGTGATAAAAAACATTATACAAAAATCTATAATGATGTGAATAACATTAAGTATAAAAATAATAAACTGAATTTGCGTATCAAACTATGAATATTAATTTGTTTGCCAATTTTCTATCTTTGGCTGAAATGGCATGAAGTAGCCTGGATTAAACTAGGCCTGCTATTTCAAGTTTTATCTTTTATAAAACTTTCTTAAGGTATTCTTTGTTTTAGTGATTTAATAAAGTAACTAGTAATTAGAAGAAACAATAAAAATCTTACCACATAGAGATGTTCCAGGAGACAGCTTTAGAACACATGTAACAATGTAAGTCACTTCTTTTAAAATGAAGAAAGCCATGCTCGCGAGATTAGCGTTAACGTGATATTGCCGATTTAGCGATTTTAAGAAATTTGGTGAAAAAAAAAAACTAGGGAAGATAAATTGATGCAAGATGGTTTTAAATTTAGTTTTTTTTTAAAAAAAAATATAAAACAATTATTATTGGCCAATTGTTTTATTCAATCTATACTTGGCATTGTAAAATGGCAGTGTATAGAGTTCTCCTCCCTAGGAAAAAAAATGTTACTTCTGGGTGATGGTTTACTGTAGAAGTGAATTGCGGTGATGGTGCCGAATGTAGTGGAAGTGCCAGGAAGTGATCTTGAATGCAAGTTAGGTGATGGATGTGTTTGCGTACTTGGGACGTTGCATAGTGCTTAAATAGTAGAGTTGAAGTAGTTTAATTAAAAAAAACATATATTATGAGAATTTTGTGCTTATAACTATCTTTTATCATTTTTTATAGTTTGCGATTACTGTATGGATATTTTGAAATTTACGATATCGAATGTATAATTGTAATTTGTAATTTCCTGTATCGTTATAATATTTTTTAATTATTAAATAACTATTAAATTACAAGTTGATTTAACTCAGTTGAGGAAATTAAGAATATTATGGATTTATCCAAGGCCGCTGAAGTGTAGAAGGGGCGAAGGGCATAGATCAGTGAGTAATATGTCTGGTGTTTCGACCAAAGCCCGTATTGTGAGGAAAGACGACAAGAGTTTGAGATTCTTAAAGAATAATAAGTGAAAATAGTTGTTTAATTTAGAAAATATTTATATTAATTATTTATTTAATATTACATTAACAGAATTAGTGTATTTGCATTTCGTTGATTGGAAATTTATTATAATCTACTAATAATAAAAATTTGTATTTCTCACTTAAAATGGTCTACTGTGAAATGTATCTGGAAAGTAGGAAGTGAGCAAAGAGAGTTATTATCGTTTCCTTAACAATAGAGATAAGCGAGATAAATTATGATAATAACATATGCAACTGTTGACAAATAAGTGTATTATCGATTCGATGATGAATAGTAATAATAATTATAATAAATGTATTAAATATTATATAATATATACTCGCATATGAAGTAAGCTATATAAATACTTATATAATAATATAAATCTAAAAAAAAATTATAGTTTTTTGAGCATTTTACTTATGAAATATTTTATTTGTTTTAAGCTATATTATTAAAACTAAAGAGAATTGAAGTAAATTTGGTTTTGTTGTAAAAATTCACTATTTTGGTCTTTAAGTAATACATTTTGAATTCTATATTATTATTATTTAATATTAGTTTAAATAAACTTTTATATTTTTAATAAAAATATTAATTGTAATATTGTAGAGTTTATTAGAAGTAGATGTTTACTGAAATTTATGAAATATAGTATGTTAAGTTCTAACTTAAGCAATAAAAGTAACGAATCATTTTTATTAAATGTTATTTCTATTTAGCTTTTAGCAAAAAATATCGCATGAGTGTTTTGGTGAATGACAAATATGTTTATTTTATTTGTTAATAGCACTGGCACTTCATCACTATCAATATTGTAATATTTTTCATCGTATTATACAGAGAAAAAATTAAAAAAGAATGTGATAAATTTGAATCTGGAATGGTCTCTAATTCGAACACTTTATCATCTGGATCTGATGCCTAATATATTATCTTTTTCTTTTGTGTGATTCTTTAGCATATGGGTGAGCGCTTGACGTTTGTTTTGTTTTGTTTAGGACTCGGTATCAGTTATCAGTGTGATCGTTTATTTGTGGTAATGAGAAGAGTTTAATTGAAGATGAAAAGCAGCGACGTTCATACAACTAGGTTGTTACTCTGTTGCAACAATGGTGTCTGCAGTACACTTGCAACGGATGGAAGGTACCTGCATCTTCGTTCCTAGTCTCACTGTCTCGTCAGACTTTGGGTCTATTATTGAGGTGCTTCAAAGAATCTGTGGTCGGTAAAGGTTACAAGTTATGATTGTGGACGCGCTTTTACGCACTAGGATAACGTGTGAAAATGAAGGTCTAAGGCCTGCAACTTATCACACTTGCATTGAGCTGTTCCAATTCAGAACGTGCTTTTTAAAGTCATAATGATGTTGTAGTCTCTGAGAGATTGCTATAATTCAAAAGATAGAAGACACTTATATGAGATAATTTCTCTCAAAGGGTGATGTTAAGGCTCATTTGAGAGAATATTGGACCAGAAAATCTCTCTTGAATTCCACGTAATGTTGATAGTCAGAATAGACAAAAACACAGTGAAGTTTAAGCTATGAAAATTTACTTTTCACAGAAAACAATTTCCTACTAAAATTAAAAGGAAAGTTTATGTACAAGCGGTAGTTGATTTATACTAATGTCCAAGCTGGAACGTAACATACTATTAATATGAGGATTCGTATATGTATCTCATTAGCTTCGAGAAAGGAGTGGAAGAGCATATATATGCTTCTTATTACATTTAGTTTTGCTGGCTAAAATATGGTTAAATAATTGCCGATCAATCGCAGAACAAGTACAAAATAACTGGCTATAAGTAATAAAAGATCGGTGAAAAAACATCTAAAGTTGACAGAAAAATTCCAACCGAGTTTAAACTGCCGTTACAAAGAAAAAGGACTACTATATAATTATCTCACAATTTTAAACTGTTTTTTTTTGGATCATTTAGAGTTAAATATAATAAAAAACCACACAACTAAATTTATATAAGGAGAGGAAACTATAAATTTACACAAAGAAATGTAAACCAATGTATTACAATCGAAGAAATGATAAATATTAATTTTTATTTCTTTGTGTTTATTTTATTGTTTTGCGATTACTTAGTTTGAGAAGGCAAAAATAGTCAAATAGCAATTATGAGAATAGAATATTTTTATGGACTCTTACTTTATTTTCACTGCATAAATGTAATCCACAAAACAGGGTGGAAGATTTTTTTAGTATATAAATGGAAAATAAGTTTGTTTTATTGCGTAACTCAAAATCCAGTTTCCTTAAGGAAATTTGTAATAACACTCGCCTCATATATATAATTAATTAATAATTATTACTCACAAATTTAATTAATTTTTTATTGAGTTATTATATATAATGATTATATATATAATCAGTTATTTAAAAATATCATTTGTTATTCGTAGAGACAACCATTTTATCTAAATTAGCAATTAGTTTAATTAATTAGAGCTAGTTAAGAATTAAGGAGCAATCTAGTTTGTCAATAAACAGATGAGAGGCATAAAAGAGCAAAGATATGAGAGAAATTTTCTCGCATGTGTGAGGAATTGTATATTTTAACTTTTATAGTTGAAATGAAGTTCGATTTCAAAAAACGTCAGCATATCGTAAGAGAAATAATATTCTGAACATCAGTATCTCTTCGACAAGGAGTGATGAATGAAATAAGTATAAATAAGGGAAAAGACATGAACCCGGAAATACAAGAATTATAGAGAAGGACGTTTGGACTGCACAGAGTTGCGATCTCTTAAGAATAAAATCGTAAACACTTGCGACTCACGTACTAAATAAGAATTGCAACGTTGTGTACATACATGAGTTGTGTATGGAGTATTTCCTGCTTCTTTAATGCTGTTAAAACACACTTCCAAACCGCGGACACTCAGTATATCATGCACAATATATAATAGTATATATATTATATGTGTTTGTTTATTGTTTATGTGTTGTGTGTTCATTTTTTTTGTGCTGCTGTGGTTTGGCTCTTTGTTATGATGATGGAATATCTGTTGGTCTTATTATATATATAGCCATAATTTATTGAAATCCGCCGAGTTTTATAAATATATGCGATATATGTCTTATATTAATAGATTGCTAATGCATCTCTTTACCGTCTATATATTGATTGCTGTTGTGTATATGATTAATTATTAGTGCAATGATTAATTTACTTGTTGTGAAGGAGTGTGGAGACGTATACGAGAGAATGCAAAAAAGTGTTTTGAAAAACGTAAAAACAATTGAGAAATGACCTCCGATCAGTTCAGAAAATTGGTTTTCTTTCTGTGAAATACAGTAAATCAATATAGATTCAGAAAATCTCGGTATAATAAACGCACGGAAATAACTTTTTACCCCAGTAGAAAAATTTGGAAAAATAGAAAAAACGCAAAATTCGTTGTTTTTTTTTTATGGTTAAAAGCAAAGTGAATTTTTTTTTGTTTTTTTTTTGAGTGTTTTTTTACATATAAAAATATAACTTGTTTTTAAGTTTTATTATATATAATATATATAAAATATAAAATTGGTGTTTTTATGTATACTGGGGTTATAGTTTTTAAGAGTATTCAGTAGGATATAATGAAGAGAGTGATAATTAAAACATCAGAAATGTAAAAAGACCTATCATATAAGATTTATAATATGGCTCATCAGAGGAGAATTACTAACCAGACCTATCAGAAAGTAAAAAAGGGTCATCAGTATAGTAATGATTAGGCGTCACAGAACATTATGAGAAAACACATGGATATTTGACCCCTCACAAAAAGGAGAAAATTCCTGCTTTCACCAGTAAAAGAACATCAGCGCAAGATGTTTGCTACTAGGAACATTTACAGATTGAAAATGTTACATCCATAACAAAACAATAGAAAAATTAGAGAGATTGTTTTATTTTCTCAGAAACAGAGACAGAAAATCCTTATATGTAATTATAGAAGAAAAAACATATTTGGTCAACCATATAAGGTTTTCCAAAGAGAACACAGAGAGACTGTTTCGAGAAAAGATTTCAATACACGACTTTGTGAGTATTCTAGAAGTGAACAAGATTACTGAATTCCAAATTTTCGCACACATAGTTCACCATTTGAATGAAGAGAGTTATTTTTCATGAACACTATAGTTCTAACTTGAAGAACCATAGTAATCAGCGTGTGAGCAGATACAAGCCATTAAGCTCTCGACTTTTCAGGAACAAGAGGTAACTTTTTTGTATGAAGAAACAAAGGCTGTCACACATAATTCTCTTAAATATAGATACGTGTAAGAACAGAAATAGCTGTCAAGAATATATATTACATGAAGTAGAGGTTTTATTTTATAGAACTGATTCTTTTTTATATTTTGTGATCTAGAGAAGAAAACCTTTTTCGCTATTATATATATATATAGTAAGAAATAAATATCTATGTAGTTTGCTATAGTTTTATTATTTATAGAACAACTAGACTTTGTCTTTTATTGTGAGAAGAGTAAGGTGAGTCAATAAAAAAGAATAGTTTTGAGTATTTTTTTCCTCACTTCACAATATTGTATATTAGAGAATATTAAGTGATCAACAGTTTCATTAGCTTTATCGATGTTGAAATTTTGTTATGTGAATATTTTTTTTATAAAGCTCGTAGAAAAGAAAAGGTCACATAATTAATAATTGGTTTAATATCTTCGTACTATTTGAATATTTGAACAAATCATATTCAATAAAAAATGAACAAGAAAATTGGTGAAAAAATTTTCGTTCTGATTAATAATAAATTTTGGTGTCTTACAATAAAAAGAAACATAGTTCCTATTTTTTGTAAACTGAAAAGGATTAATAACAAGGAATTGTGTTGATGAAAGATTCTAGATATCATAAATAACATGAGTTAGTAAGATAGACATTCGTAATTTAAATAATTATATCTAGTGAGCAATACCTTAAGAGAGCATAAGATAGTGTAAGCTTAAAATAAGTGATGAGAGAGCTCGAACAAGCTTTACTTTTTAATTGAAATGCTTATATAAGAAAACTATTTGAGTAATATGTTTTTTTTTAAGTTAATTCTTATCTAACTTTTTGCGTTGTTATAAGAGTGAATAAATATGCAATGCTTTATAAAAAATTAACTATGATACAGTTATGAGGTGATTGAAAAGACTTGTAAGGAAAAATTATATATTTAACTAGCTAGTTCCTTAAAAGATTTTCTACCATGTCAGTGAAAATGCTTTTGATAATTTTTACTGAGATACAAAAGGCGAGTTAGTCGGAAGCGCATAAGACTATAGATGAATGTTACTTAACAAGAGCATTAGGAAAATGCTGATACTAGTTGAACGTTAGAAAAGTGTGAACACCTTGATATTGATAAAGGAGTATATTTTTTGAGAAAATTAGTTATTCATACTTATAGCTTTCTTCACCTCTAACAAGTTCAATATCTTTATAGAAATTTCATGACAGCATTCTAAGTTAAATTGTCGAATATTATGTCATTTTTATGAAAAAATGAGCAATATTGACTATGAACCTCCAGAACCCCCAGAATCAATGTAATGTATTCTTCCAAATCTTACGACGTAATTACGAAAAATTTTGTAGAAATGTTTCTTTTAATTAAAAATTTAATGTGAAAGAAATATAAATTATACTATCACCAGAAATAGTATTTAAGAATAATCTTTTAATGTAAACACTTATAGAAACATTTAACTTTAAACATTTTTCTTAAATTTAATGACATAAATAGAGAGTAATATTTATGCTATCTATAGTATTGTATAAACTGGGCAACACATAATATACGCTCACACATTACATGGAAACACACACAGTAGAGGATAAAAAAGAAGATGTAATAGTAATATTGTCTGCAATGAGAGTCAATGCCATAAGTAGCAATTATTGGATAAATGCTTGGGAGATTATTTAATGGCTCATAATGGATGGGACTATCACTATATTAAGAATAACAAACCAAGAAGAATCTTTCGAGATCGAGGATAAAGAAATAAATATTATTCAGAATGTAGAATATATTCTGGTAAGACTATATATCGAATAACACATTGAGAGGTGACCTACTGTGCAGTTATCAGGAATCGATCAATGAAACTTTAATGTCACGCGCAACGGTTTCAGACCAGAATTTCTTATTACGGAAATATATTAAATCATAACAGTATATGTTTGAAACGAACATTCACTATCTTATCTATCGGTAATGATTAATTATTGAGATTTTATTATACGTTATTTGCAAAATTTTCCTTTAATTATGCGAACTTAGTGGTTAACTTTGAATAATGTCCGTGATTTGTTGTGTATTCCTAAATGGACTCTACGTAATTGTATATCATGTAAATGATTTGTCTGAGAGGTATTAATTTTCAAATATTAACTGGTTATCTAGAGGGACGTTCAGATTCTTGATATTGAGGAAAGAAGGATGATATGATATGTTAATAAAGAATGTAGAAGTAGAAGTGATGTCACAAGAGTATATATCATCCTTCATCATTTCACTTGTATCAGAAATGGGAACCTTCCGAAGAAGACGCATCTCTCATGGCACATGGTTAGAAGAACCAGAAGTTATAGACCATATTATGGGTATTTCTAATGAAATGAAGCTTTCAAACAATGATAATGCACTCATCAAGATTCCCGCCAGTAAAGAGCCTAAGTCAGAGCAATAACTAATTTTTGAGCATGGCCCAAGATATATGAAATTGATCACATATATCATGATGTTAAAAATGATTGAAGTGAATCTTAATTTTGTGTAATGGCTCTTTTATCATCAGAAATAGACGAATTTTAATCTGAGATCGAGAAAGGAATAGAACAATTACATCTACTTTTAAGAAATATCGAAGAGCGATACATTTGCGACTCTGGAAGGACTAGCAATATATATCAATTAGGAAATATTTTGTTAGGTATATTATATATGAGGTGAGAATGTACTTTTGATAAATAGAAATGCTTGACTCAGCTTATCACCAAATAGAGATGGCGATTTAAGAAATAGACATATGAGAAAGATGAGATTACTAATTACTATGTATTCCAATAGAAATCATTTTGGCACAATTAGTCGTTTCTAGAGATACCATTAGAGGCACCAGATGAGCAACAGTAATCCTAGGGACGTGCTTTCTAGGTGAATGAGTATCAGTACTGAATACGAGTAATTATATGAGACGACAGAATAAAGGCACATGCTCTAGTAGGGTTGGAGACACACGCAATATTGGCACTGTAAATGATTGATTCATTCATCTCGAAGGGCAATATTATGTAGTATAAGGACAGAAAACGTGTCTATGGTGGAATGTATTTTATTATTAGGAGGAGTTCTAGTGAAATGGATGCTCGAAATTCTTCAGACCCATTCTTTGGGCAGATATTGAAGAAGGACTACACAACAATGATTTTTGTGATCATACATGAGGATCAGATTTAAGAAATTTTCCTCATTCTATATCATAAATTCCGCAAGTAACGTGAGAATATATGATTGAATGGAAAGAAACAAGTATATTTTAGATAATGGAGTAGAGATGTTGTGGTGAAAGAAGGGAGATGAGAAGTGGTTACTCTCCACCACGACTATTAAGAGAGATGAATAGAATCTTTTAAGGAGTAGACTAGAGAGCCAGGACTTTTTTTTTTTCTGAGGCATAAAAGACTAAGCTTCTTTAAACACTCAAAAAATTTAAGAAAGATAATATTAGATAAAAAATAGCAAAACTAGTCAGTGCGAGAGTACATTTCAGAATTCAATTATATAATCTATATTACAATGTGGATCAGAGATGAATGGTAGAGAATATGAAAGACCGGTTGATAAAAATTTTTTATCTGAAGTAAAGAAGGAGTCGGTGATAAGCAGACTTGACAAATTGCGATATACATATAAATGATATAATTCTCTACCGTTGAGAGTTAGTTAATTTATGAGAACATATATTAGAGGCATGACACTCAATAAAAGATTTATAACATTGGCTCCTTGATTCATCTGATTCTATGAGATGAGAGTTGGCAATAGAAGGAGTAAACAATACTTGAAAGTTCTTTTATGGAGGATTGTACAAACACGCGAAATGAGAGAAGTATATTAAGAGGTGCTTCAAACGAGAAGTACATCTTGTAGTTCGTTCCATGAAACAGACCGTTGCTTACAATAGAATATATCAAATGAGAAAGATAATTTTTATAGTTATAATTGCGAAGAAATATTATAATTAGTAGAATTAACCAGAGGGATATAACAATTCATAGGTAAAATATGTATATAAAAGTATTGCGATTCACCGAGGAAAATAGGATCCTGGGACCAGAGAACAAATTCAAGTACCGATAAATTCAGAAATCTTGCAGAGAATGTATGTACTCTTCGTGACGTCTATAGTGCTGATCTTTGTAGAGAGTTCTATATATTTATTTGGATAAACCATACTCTTCAGGTAAACCTATACTGGATTATTTTATCTTATAAATGTATATATATATATAGTATAAATTACCCTTCACTCAAAAAACAGAAAATTACAGGTTTAATACTCCAGAAATTCTATAATTATGTAAGCCCAGCCAGCAATTTGCTTCAACCGTTTTGCGAAATCCTAATTTGACGATCTGAGTGACTAAGAAAGGAAAAAGTGTATTATTCTAACCATATCATCAAGATTCTTCCATTTCTTCCGCTAGTAGTACCAGAAAGGAGAATTTTCTAAGAAGAAATCCTCATAAAAACTGTTCTATATAGAAAATGGCGATCGCTTTCTGTCAGAAAGTATATTAGAGACAGGACTAGCTCAAATATCAAGAAGAAAGGACTATTTGTTCAAAATATATAAACTCTTTCTTTTAGAAAAGAGATTGTGATAACCTCCAACTTATTTGAGATTATATAAGGTTTCAGACCAAGAAATAGAATTAAGCTGCTACCCTCGTTGATAACTCAGTATTAAGAAGATAGGAATATATGAAGCACTTTAGATTTAAATTGAAATTCATTAAATCTAGCTAGAATACTAGAATATAAACATTTTATTAACTAGAAATGGGAAACTAAAAGAGAGCTGGCAAGAAAAGTTGAAGTTTTGAAAAACAATTTATTTTCCTTATTTTAGGAAATAGTTTTTACTCACTCTCTCTCTTGTTTATATATATATATCTATGAAGGACATTATGTTGCCTTATTTTACAGAATTATACCCAGGGCTATTTCAGATCATGAGATGAACTCTAAAGATAAAAGTCAGCTGACTTTCTTAATTCTTTTTATCCTCATCAAACTTTTGAAGCTCAAGTGAACAAAAGTTTTAGAAAGAATATGGGAATAAACAGACATTTGCAAATGCTAATAGAGAGAAGCTGAATATTAAAATAGTTCTCACCCTACCTACCCTTTTAAAAGAGAGAGCGTTGGAATTTACACCAATTTTTTTTTATAAAGAACAAGATAGAGCAATAGCCTTGTTCATGGAACTTCATAATAAAGGGTTTAATTTATTAAGTTATTATATTTATATTTAATAAATAACCTATTGTTCTCATGCCTACATGAGTTTGGTCAAGGGATTAAGAAAAGAAAGAGGCACAGGAGAGTTTTTATTATAACTCATTGAGGTTTAGAAAATCATCCTATCTTTGTTATTTGACTTCATGCTCAAGGTTTTAAATAAAGAATAGATAATAGTTTTGTTTAGTTTAATTTTCAAGAGATTCCATTATCAGAAAAGATCTGATAAAGAAGAAAATATAACATCAGAGATTAACAATGTAGAATAAAAAGATATCTTAGATTGCCATTTAAGGAAGACACCTGTAAAAGAAGGAATTGGACAACCTTTTAGATAGGAACCTCTTCACAAGATAGCTTTCAAGAACTTTAATACATTTACATTTGTTCAACATTAAAGTGAGTTTTCCAGTTGCAAAAGTTTAAACAATCTTTGACCCACGATAAGAAATCGAAGTTTACTTTGAATGAACTTGGACACTTTATTTAAAGTTAAAATGAAAAGCCAAGAAGGCCTATCCCAGTAAAAGGAAGATAGGGGTATATAAAGAACAGAATGTTCTTTTATAAATACTAGCTTAGAAAAGGATAGTGATTGGTCAAAAGTTGTGATAATTTAGACAACATGGAGACGAAACTTTTTAATAATTCTGTTATAAGAATACATACAGAATTAGAGACGAGACTCATCCGTGAAAAAAAGGACAGAAAATCCTATTATTTTCAGAACTAGGTAATAATCAGGAATTCCATAGGATTGGAAGGATAAGCCGGTTATTCACCAAGGAGTTCTAGCAATCATTCAGGAATTGTAAGTTAGCATACTTTACAAGGAATATTTACCGTTGATTGTTACTTTTGAGAAACTCGTAGAAAAAATTAAGAAAGCAATGAAAACTTTCATTAGGTTTAAGGAAAAGCCTCTTTAGGCATTAAAAAGAATTGCAGACAACAGGGAAATAAAGAACTCTGTTTTGATAATAAGTAGTGCCATAATGATTAAAGAAGTGTGTTTAAAAAACCACTTGTGTTTCTTATGTTTTTTTTTAATGAAGTGCCATAAAAGGTAGAAGGCTAAGATAGCCGAAAATGGAAAAGAACAGGATTATCCTGACAATATTCCATCTTGACAAAGATTTTTACTTCTATCTTGGCAAGGATAACAACCCACCTAGGAGTAAATCCTAGCAAATTCTGGCAGAAATCTACCCTAATAAAAATGGTAGTAAAAAGTATTCAAGTGAATCAAATTTATCATAGAACCTTCAAGAAATTGTTTATAACTTAGTTGGAATTTAAGAAAGAAATTATAAAATAAAATTATAATTTTAAAGTTTAAATTTGCTGTGGAAACATTTTCTTAACTCAGACCTTCTTCTCTCAAATACTTAGAAATGTTAAGAAGTTGTAATGAAAATTGATTTCATAGGAACCTTTAAAAGAACAACAAGAAAGAAATTTAATCTTCAAGTTACCGTAATATTACAATAACACATTGAAATTCAAATGTTATTTATCAGAAAATATAAATAACACATATAATAATAGTTGTACTACCACAGAAACACATTAGAATTAAAATGTTATTTGTCAGAAAATATAAATAACACACTGAAATTTATGTTATTTTTCAGGAAATAAAAATAACACATTGAGAATTATATGTTATTTGTTAGAAAAATACAATAACACATAAAAGATAGTTCATATTTATTGCTTATTGCAGAAATATGTTTCAGATTTTATATGATAAAGAAACATGTATATTTTCCTTATAGAAATTAGCAGAAAATATATCAGAAACTTCACATATTTTAGGTGAATGTTTCAAAAAGAGAAACATTGGATTTGTTTTCTCTCCTAACATCTGTTAGTAAACTAGCAAGATTGTTAAATTTAGAAAAGAACAACCAGATAATTCTGGTACAGTATCGATTATGATAATCACAACCAGAACAGAAAACTTCAATCTTGTTCCAGAATGATAAGAATATAAGAGAAGAGGTAGGAAGTATTGACACTATGATTGTTTAATCGCTATTTTCTCACTCATTTTTAACAGGAAAGAACAAATTGATTAAGTTAAACAGAAACAAACAGAAACTTTTAAATTGTGTTTACTACAACAAAGAATATTAAGGAACAGCAAAATAAAAAGACCTATGAAAAGCGTCTTTACTGTTTTCTTTCTTATTCCTTGATGGGAAATTAGACACAGAAGAAAGTTGAAATCTTAGAAAAAATCTATTAATGAATACATTTTTAGATAAAATAATGGATTAATAGATTACCAGAACAGAAGACAGAATTTAATTCTAGGAAAATATTCAACCACTTTGAATTCTAGGAAAATATAATCTTATTTTCTTTAGTCCTAGAAACTCTTTTGTATGAAATATTTGGTTTTAACCAAAAGGTGTACATAAAGTCTAACTCAGAATTGTAAAAATTGTAAATATGGGATTGATTAACCTGAGATTATAGACTTATAAGTTTAGAACAGAAACCTGAAAGTTTAGGTAGAAAAATTGAAAATATTGAGAATATGAAGATTTGAGTGATTGAAGACTACCACTGAAAATGAAGATTTGAACATAGCAATCTTTCATATGATTCTCAATCCATTCTACCCAGTACCTGAAACCAAAATACCTTCTTATACTTTTATATTTTTATATAAAAAAAAATATAATAACATAGTTTATTGTACATAAATTGATTAAATTTAAGAAATACTAACGAGTTTTCTACTACTAAACTCATACCAAGGAACATGAAATTAGTTCTTTGAAAATAATTATTCAGATGAATATATATCATGAAAAGACATGTGATATATTAGATAGTTCCTATTAGCATTAAGAAAATACAATGGATTATTGATTGGACAAAGAAGATAAAGAGTGACATTTCTCTTCCAATTTTTCAATTAATTCCATTATCTTTATTCAGTTTATTATAAATAAAATCTTTGATAAATTTAGAAACGATTTCTAGTTAATATAATTACATCTTGGCAATTACATGATGACAAAAGTTACTAGATCTAAAATAAAAAGTTTATAACTTTTTATAACTTTGGACCAAAAAATCTTTTCGTTCCAATTCTATCATCTATCAGAAGGATTAAAGTTGATTGGTGGCCACTCTCATCTGAAAACTTTTTGGAAGATAAGATAGAAAGATCTAATAGATTAATAAAAGAACAATTTTCATAATGTAATCAGTAAATTTGAAAAGATATCATTGATTAGAGATTCTTCAAAGGAACCTCATTATTAATCATAGAAAGGTCCGAAAATAAAGAAGGATTCAACATCAGGAAGGTAACTTCAAGAGTTGCCAATGAAGAAGGATTCGTCATCAAGAATGTAACTTCAAGAGTTACAAAAGAAGAATGAAACAACATCAGGATTTATATGAACCTCAGGATTTATATGAAATTGTTTTAGAAGACACCATGAAGATGGAATTATACTAATTATTAATTAGTATGTTGTAAATATTTAATATGTTGTAAATAAATATTTTAATACTTTCATATTTTTATATCCTGACTTTAAATATTTTTATTTGTTTGTTCTACAGAATATAAAAAACTTTACACATTTTACATTCTTTTTACTATTTAGTTTTAAGTTACATTACAGAAAATTTACACATTTTTTTTTCTCTGTGTATACTTAACATTTTTTTTTTTTTTTTTTTATTTTATTTTATTATTCGTAAAGCGTTTAACATTTTTTTTTTCCCCTGGGTCCAATTATTATTTAAAATAAAAAACTAATAATGTTTCAAAATTGTTATTATAAAGTTTTGGACTTTTTTTCATATATTTATTATTTATTTTTAATTTAAAGAAATCATATAAAAACTAAAAATATTAGTTATAATTTTTGTTTTGTTTACATAATAAAATATAATAGACACATTCAGAATTACTTATAAAGTTACTATTACTCAGAATATTTTTAAGTTTAAGTTTATGTTTTTTTTTACTTTAAAAATATTATAAGTTATCCCATTACTTACAGAAAAACAACTTTACTTTATTTCTTAAATAGGGCCATATGCTATAATCATCAGCTTGATTGATTGATATTAATTAGCCTGATCAGCTTTTATAATATTAATTAGCCCTTATGTTATATAAGAAACTTGTAGGAAACATATGATTCTTTTTTTTTTGTTGAATAATTAGAATGTTAAATAAATTTAAGTTTTCACGTAAAGTTTTTCTTTAATTTTTAATTTCATTTTAAATTATAATCGGAATGTTAATATTTTAATATTAGAATTTTATTTTTTCATTACTCAGAATTTGTTTTTAATTTTGTTTTAATTATATGCTATATAATCAGAATGTTTATTAATAGTAAGAATTTTTTTTTATTTTAATTTTCATATTAATCAAGAAATCTTTTAATTAAAATTTTAAAAGTAATTTTAAATTTTAAGCTTTAATTATTATTTTATTCATTCATTATAGAAAAATTAACTTTTTAAGTAAAGTTCTAAGAAACACTAAGTACCTCAGATATTAATTTAAGCATTTTTACTTTTGGAAAACATAAAAGTATTAATGGACTTTTAATTTAATCAGAAACGTTTTTTTTTATATATTTAACTTTGCAATTTTAATTATAAAGCTCCAATAACCCTAACCCAAATATTTAATCATTTTAACGAGTGAATAGGCGACCATAATAAATTAAAAATTTTCATAAAACGTTAGAATGACCTATCCAAATCAGATTTTAATTTAATTTTCCTTGTAAAAGTTTCTGCATAACTAATATGACCCACTGACCAATAAACATTGCTTTACATTTAACCAAGAAACCAGGCAACAGAATTTTATATAAAAACTGTTAGCTTCCACACTGTCCGACAATCCAAGAAATTTTTTCTTTTGACGTTGGTCTGTTTGATTAATGAATATCGGGGACGCCTGTAATTATTGTCATACCGTTCAACAAATGAAAGAACAATGGATTACATTTTACAGTTTTCTCATTACATGTACAGATTACAAACATTGCTTTGCTTGCTTCTTAATATGTTTATATAATGTTTCTACATATTAACGTTTTCACAAATCGCTTGCTTATTAATATTTTTCTTTATTTTTCAAATTACTTTGTGTATAATTTCCAAATGTATTCGTTACGGTATTTGTCATGTTTAATTTAAACATTTAGTTTTTTTTTATATATATGAATGTGCCTTCGTGTCACTTTGCTAACCTAGTACTGTGAACTTGTCATCCTACATTGTGATATATTTTTTTTTCTCCTTTCATTTAACATTCAAATCGATCCAGAAGACCAATAAATTTAACTTATAACGTTAACTTCATTTTTAAAATTAAAGAATGAATTTATTTATTAATTTATCTAATCAAATTAACATTTAATTTAAATTGAATAAAAATCAAATTAAAATTTAATTTAAATTGAATAAAAATCAAATTTTAAGAGTAGCTTTGACTTCAACTAACATAAATTTTCAATGATCATATATTCTAGTTGAAAACTTTGAATTAAGATGTTTAAGTGCAGTTTTAAGAAACCATCCTGGTCTCATTTTGGGAGCAGAGGATAATGTTGCAATATTCAGTATTGACATAAAAGAAGACTCAAATGTCATTTGAGTCAAGTAAGCATCTTAAAATCTTAGATTGTTTTGGCTCTGTTTCGATTTGGCTCCAATATATCATAACATTTCATAATTTATTTATGTATTGGAACTCTTTTACTGCTTTAAGCTCAAACTTTGCCTTTTTTATGATCCATAAAAACAAATATCGATGCTCTTTCGCAAAGACCCCCTTGAAAGACCCTATGAGAATCTTTAGGAGAACTCCGCATTTGAATGATTCATATGCCATCCCCTACGAAGCCCTCTTTTTAGATACTCCCTTATTAAGACAGAGGAAGACAGAGAAAAGACAGGGGAGAGACAGAGACAGAGAAAGAGACAGAGAGCTGGAGGGAAGAGTTTGGGAGATGGAGGTTTAGGATGTTTTATAAGGGCATGACAATCTCAGATCGGGACTAGTGGGGACAAAGACTTTAAGATAACAAGTTCTTAAACTTAAGAAATCAGTTAGCAGCAATATTAGATTAGATCAGAGAGGGTTAAATAAAACAGAGTCCCAACTAAAATTTAGAGATAGTAGTTTCTTTTAAAAAAATGGGGAATTATATTTTTATTAATAAAAGCATAAATTTATTAATATACCATTGGAGTATATAAATATATGTATAATGAAATTATATATATATAGTTATACGTCAATGTATATTAATTATTTCCTTATTTTATTTTTAATTATTAAATAAAAAGACAGAGAAATTAAAAATATTTCCAGCCACAATGTAAGGTCAGGCTGTCGGAGTTTCTGGTTCCCACCGGAGCAGAGGTAATAAAAATATAACATTTATTGAAAATATATTAATTATTATTTAATATTAATTAACAGAATTATTAATGATCTTATATAATTATAACAATAATTATTTTCATGCGTTACTGATGACAATGGCAAAAGTTGTTTCGTCTTAAATAATAATAGCAAATAATATCGATAATAACAATGCAACTGTTGACAATGACAACAGTGATACTGATAATAATTATAACCTAAAATATGGAAAAAATAATAATAGTTTTAATAATAATGTTAAATAATAATAATCTTACTTAAAGTTTTTTTACTTGGAAATATTTTATTGATTTTTAAGAATAATGAAATAGGTTACAAAATTCAAGTTAACTTATTAGCTTTGTCAAAACTTTTTGTAGTAATACCTATTTTATTATTTTAAAAAAATGTGGTTTGTAAGGTTATAGACTTTTAATATAATTTTATGTAATTTTATATACATTCAATATAATAGAATTTTTGAATATGAAACGTATACTGAAATAATACCATATGAAATAAATACATTATTATTGTAAGTTTCATAAAATATATATAGTTTTCAAAATTGTTTAAGGAAAAATTAAAAATAACTTACTGTTACTAATTTTATCTAGAAATTATTTATATTTATATGCTATAATATTTCTTTTTGTTCTTATCTTAAGTAGGTTTTTTTTTGGATGGGATCACTATCGTGTGGAGAGACTTGTAATGGAAATAAAGGAAATGAAAAACCAACGCGTTTCATATCACCACATATATATATTATTATATATAATATATAGTATATATTATATATATATATATATATATATATATATATAATATATATATTATATTATATATATAGTATTATACTGTTATATATATATATATATATATATATATATATATATATATATATATATATATATATATATATATATATATATTGCAGATGCTGCAGTTAGAAACCTTGCAACCCTCATAAACTCCAAGTTAAGTGAAGAAGAAAAAGAATGTGTTAAATTATTTAAAAGTAGTTTATTAGCTAACGCATTTAATTAAATATCTTAATGTAGTACTTAAATAATTTTTTTATATTCAAAGGACTTATATTAATTATATAATTTTTTTATTTTTCATTTGTCTTTTCTTTCTATCCTGAAGCTTATTGTAACATTCCAGGCGTTACACTTGTTCACAAAAAGCAATCTTTTATTTATAGTGTAAGAAAGGTCTGAGACTTAAAAAATTCTAAGGATTTGATATGTGTGGTTCCAAGAGAGAAGGTATATAGGGATGTGCCGGAACCTCGATTTTTTAGAAGTTCCGGTTCCGGCCGGAACTAACAAGAACTTTCTACTTTTTCAAATGTCTTTCTTAAAAAAATTCAGTAATTGATTTGTCATCTACTCAGTTATGATTTTGCATAAAAAATAATATAGAAAATTGATATATGTGAACAAATATCATGATAAAATGACCTCGACTCTATAGTTTCGAAAACTTTAAATATGACGCATATATTTTCACATCGAACCGAACAGCTTTTAATACTTTATATTTTAAAAAACAATTTTTTTTTTTTTTTTTTTTTTTTTATTTTTTTTTTTTTTTTTTTTTTTTTTTAGACACAAATTGCTTTTTAATTATTTTTATAAAATTAGTAAATAATCCTAATTATTACCTAATTAATAACAAGTTTAGTACATATAACTATTATTTAGTTTAATTAAGTTATTTAAATCTATATATATACTATTGGAAGTTGCAAAAGAACTTCTAATTTTATTTATTTTTTTTTAAAAACTGAACTTGAAACTACATTGATGAAGTTTAACTTATTATATCTATGAAATATAACTTATCAATAATAAGTGATAGCTAGGATTAATTATTAATTCATAAAAAAAAAAAAAATTTTCCTAAAAAATAAAGTCATGATTTTTTTTTTAAAAAAAACGTAAAAAAAATCAGTTGATTTAAATCATTTGATTTCTTTTTGCCAACCCTGCTCTAGAATCCTAGACCTGGGGGATAAATAAACTTTGTACAGGGTATTATTATTTATTATTATTATTATTATTATTATTATAATATATATATATATATATATATATATTATATATTATATATATATATATATATATATTTTCAGTAGAGCGACGAGTCGCTATGGCAAGGTCGCGTTCGAATCCTAGTTCGGATCCTAGGTAGAAATTACCTAGAGAAGTTCCCCTCCTTAAATAGGGCTATGGCCGTGAGGTGGGCAAACTTATATATATTAATATATATATATATATATATATATTATATATATTTATATATATATATATATATATATATATTATATATTTATATATATATATATATATATATATCTTTTGTATGCCACAGTATAGCCACTGCGTGGGTCCATTATAGCCGCATTATTACACAGCCTCGCAGGTGTGTGGGTCCATCTTAGCCGCATTATAACAGTATAGCAGCAGTGGGGTCCAAAATAGCCGCATTTTCCTCAATTCCTGTACACTGACTTTTAAAAAACGCTATAGTCGTGTTTCTGCTGTTGTTTCCTCTTCATTTTCCTTCTCCGCTATCTTCCTTCCTTCACTATTTCCTTTCTCCTGCTTCATTCTCCAGCCCTCGTCATGGTGGAGACGGACAATGACACCCATCCCCCACCCCCTCACCATTTTCGTCTTCCTCCTTTCTACCCTCACCATCCAGAAACGTGGTTTTCTTTGGTAGAGGACATTCTGCGTACCATCAGTGACGAGGCGACAAAATGCAGTACCGTTTTGTCCTTCCTGCCTGAGGATGTGTCCCTCCGCATTAGGGACTCCATCCCTATCTTGTCCGCTTCTTCTACCCCCTACTCAGATCTTCGTACCCTCTTGATCTCCCGCCTGGTTCTTTCTCATGAGGCCAAGTACGAAGAACTCCTACGTGGCACCTCATTAGGAGATCAGAAGCCTTCTGATATCCTGGTGCAGATGCTTTCTTTGCTGAGTGGCCCCCCTACTACACAGGAGTCAGGTTTTGTCCGCACTCTCTATCCAGAAACTGCCCAGAGATGTGCAGTATTTCCTCGCATCGATGGACCCAAAACTTTCTCTTCAGGAGGTTGCAGAGAGAGCCGATGATCTTGTGCTCCGTTTCAACTCTACTGCTCCTTCTATCCCGGCTATCGCTGCTCCTGTGTCTGTTCTCCTGCAACTCAGGCATTTCCTTTTCCTCCTGCTTCTTTGTCTCTCTCGTCTTCTTCGCTTTCTCCCTATACCTTCTCTTCACCCCCCCTCTGTGATCTCTCCGGTTCCCTCTTCCGCTGCTGCTTCTTCTTCTTATCCGGTGTACCCACCCCATCCCTCGTACCCCTGGTCCATCTCCAGCGCCTCTCACTACCCCGGTTCTTCCCGTTTTTCGAGTGTTGAGACCCCTCATTCGACTTTTGAACATGGCATGGCAGATGTCAAGGCGGAGCTTATGTCCATCTCCACCATGCTTCAGTCTCAAAGGGACTCTCGATCCCGCAACCGCTTCTCTGACCATTCCCCCACCCCAGGTCCTCAGCAATATCCGAATGGGTATTGCTTTTACCACCACCGGTTTGGCCTGCAGGCGAAAAAGTGCAATAACCCATGTACTTTTTCGGGAAACCCCCTAGCCAGCGGTCCATAAAGGCGGTGGATCCAGCTGGCCACCCCTCCGTTTGTTCTTACTCTCCACCTTCTTCGTCTCCGGACGTCCTGCGGCTTTTCGACAGGTCTACAAACCTGTTCTTCCTGATCGACACCGGTGCGTCGTAATTTCATTCTAACCTAGAGAGTACTACCCAGAAGTCCCTATCCTTTCCTGACCGGGCTCTTTACGCAAGCAAATGGATGTAACCATCCCCTGTTATGGTGAGGCACCTTGTGCACCTTAGACGCTTTCTCTCACGCCGTCATTTCCCCTTGGGCTTTTCGTGGTTGCTGACCGTACCCACCCATTCTGGGGGCTGATTTCCGTGTCTCATTTCGACCTTATGGTCGATCTAAGAAACAGGAGATTGGTTGACGGTTATACGTCTCTAACTTCTGCAGGTACCGTAGTTTCTTCTGCTCTTCAAAGCATCTCTGCTGTTGCTCCTTCTTCTGGTACCTCCCCTTCTTCACAATACTGCAGAAGGATTTTTTCCGTCGCTGTTGAACCCCTGTTCTTCTTCCTTTCCTGTTCAACAATTTTACTATTAAATCAGTCTGTTTTTTATAGTCTGTGTGTGCGGCCATAATATAGAGACTAAGGGCTCTCACACCTCCGCTCGTGCTCGGCGTCTGCCTCCTGACAAGCTCAAGGCAGCCAAGGCGGAGTTCGAGCACATGCTCGAACTTGGTATCGTCCGCCCTTCCAAAAGTTCGTGGTCCTCCCCCCTCCACATGGTGCCTAAAGGTGCTTCTGATTGGAGGCATGTGGGGGATTTTAGGGCTCTGAACGCTTGTACGATACCAGATCGCTACCCGGTCCCTCACATCCAGTCGTTCACCTCGAATCTGACCGGTAAGACCATCTTTTCGAAACTGGATCTTGTCAGAGCCTACCACCAGATCCCGGTCGCAGAAGAGGACATACCGAAGACGGCCATCATTACCCCTTTTGGCCTCTTTGAGTACACCCGCATGCCCTTCAGGCTCAGAAATGAAGCGCAATCTTTTCAACGCTTCATCGATGATGTCCTTAGAGGTCTCCCCTTCGCCTTCCCCTATCGGATGACCTCCTCATAGCTTCCTCTTCTCCTGCCGAGCATGAGCAACATTTACGTGCCGTCTTTGCCAGGTTGGATGAATGTGGCATTCGTCTCAGTCCGGCAAAGTGTGTTTTTGGTGTCCCTTCTCTTACCTTTCTAGGACACTGTTTCAAGAAGGGGAGGATCCAATATTTTGCTCGGGCGTAGCCTAATTTTCCGCCCCCTAAAAATGGACATAAAATTCGGAATTTTCAGCCGATTTTGACTACATAGACACCAAAATGTAGCATTTTTTGCCCTCTAAAACGTTGTTTTCTGGTGTTTTTCTGTGACTGTAGCCATTCTTTCAGAATTTTCAATTTTTCAAAATCCATGTTTTTGACAATTTTCATATCAACTTTTAGAATTTTTTGCGAAATGACTTCAAACTTGAAATATGCATAGATTGGTCCATTACCTACAATAATTACATAGAACATTTTCGATTTTTTGAGTTTTGTGCTCAGCGTTGTTTAATTTCCAAACCCATTTTTTTTGGATTTCAAAAGTGAAAAATTGATATATTTTTTTTCTACTCGTGCGATCAAAATGAAATTTTTCAGGCGTATGCCACCCGAAAAGATACCATTTCCCTTATTAGATAATTTCTTTGTTAATGCAATAGAATTAGGTTTGGATTTGTTCTTGGAACAAATTTTCAAAAAAAAAAAAATTTTGAAAAATTTTCTATTGAGTATACAAAAAAATTATCTAAGTAAAAAAGATGCATCTTCCCCGACTATACAAGCCCTGAAAAATTTGAAGATGTTGATCGAATGAGTTACTAACGATCAACGATCAAATTTTCAAATTAAAAAAAAATGGGTTTGGAAATTGGACAACGCTGAGCACAAAACTAAAAAATTCGAAAATGTTCTAGGTAATTATTGTAGATTATGGACCCATCTATGCATATCTCAAGTTTGAAGTCATTTCGCAAAAAAATCTGAAAGTTGATTTGAAAATAGTAATAAAACATGGATTTTGAAAAATTGAAAATTCTGAAAGAATGACTACAGTCACAGAAAAACACCAGAAAACAACGTTTTAGAGGGCAAAAAAAACTACATTTTGGTGTTTATATAGTCAAAATCGGCTGAAAACTTCGAATTTTATGTTCATTTTTAGGGGGGCGGAAAATTAGGTTACGCCCGAGCAAAATATTGGATCCTCCCTTGTTCAGCGGATGGCATTTGTCCTCTTGTAGAGCGCGTCGAGGCCATTCGCACCTTCCCTGTCACTCAGAAGCAGCTTCGTTAGTGACTCGGCATGCTTAACTTCTACCATCATTTTCTCAAATCGGGCGCTGATGTTCTTCGACCCCTCACCGCTCTCATCCGCCCCAAGCACCGAGGCAGTTCTACGAAGGTAGACTGGACTGACGAAGCTACTGCTGCTTTTGAAGCTTCCAAAGAAGCACTCGCTTCTGCCACCCTCTTGGTCCACCCTCAGGACTCGGCTCCGACCAGAGTTCAGGTAGATGCCTCCGATTTTGCTGTCGGAGGTGTTCTTCAGCAGCACCTGAACGGAGTGTGGTCTCCTCTCGCCTTTTTCTCTCGCAAGTTGCAACCTCCTGAGACACGTTGCAGTGCTTTCGGGAGGGAGTTACTTGCGATGTATCTTGCCGTCCGTCACTTTCGCTACTTCCTGGAGGGTCGTGAGTTCCATATCCTCACTAACCATAAACCACTTACCTTCGCTATGGTCTCCAGAAACGAACGGCACTCTCCTCGAAAAGTTCGTCACCTTGAGTATGTCTCGCAGTTTACCACTGATGTCAGACATATTTCAGGTGTCGACAACTTCACTCCCGATGGTCTCTCTCGCATTGAAATCAATGCGGATTATCAGCCCTTACCCCAACCACGACTATGACGCTATGGCGCACGTGCAGACTACACGACAGATCTGCACTTCCCAAGACTCTTCTCTCAAGCTGGAGTGGCTTCAACTCCCTGGGATAGAGAAGAGACTTCTGTGTGATGTGTCTCAGGGTTCTCCTCGTCCTTTCGTACCTGCATCGTTTTCGAAGGTATCCTTCCTTATCTCGAATCGTTTTCCCACCCAGGCATTGAGCTTCACACACAACTGGTTTGCTTGCCCGTTTTGTGTGGCCTGATATGAATGCCGACGAAGCAACTTGGTGTCGCACTTGTCTTCCCTGTCAGCGTTCTAAGGTCCACCGTCACACCAAGTCCCCTCTAGGCACTTTCTTGCAACCTTTTGCTTGATTTGAACGTGTCCACATCGACATCGTTGAACCTCTTCCTCCCTCTCGCGGTAAGAAGTATATGCTTACGTGCATAGATCGGTTCACACGATGGACGCAAAGCTATCCCTTCTCTTCGCCAACAGTGCGGAATCCATATGCTTAAAGCTTTCTTGACTCACTGGATTTCGCGCTTTGGTGTGCCGCTTTCTGTCACGACGAACCAAGGTAGACCTTGTCGAATAACCTTTCTTATGGAGAGATCAGATGAATCTTTTTGGTTCAGAGAAGATTCACACGACTTCTTTTAACCCAAAAGCGAACGGCCTTATTGAGCGTTTTCACCGTCAGCTTAAGGCTTCTCTTCTGGGTCAGCCCAATCCGGAGAATTGGATTGATGCTCTCCCTTTCGTAATGCTTGGCATTCACTCCGCTGTTAAAAAGGATCTGCACTGTTCGGCTGCTGAATTAGTGTATGGTTCTCCTCTTCGTCTTCCCGATGGTTTATTACCACGGTCCTCTCCGCCTTCTACACCGCGACCGCTTGCTTATCTTCCCACTTCTTGAAGGCGCTGTGCTTCGTCGTGGAGACCAATTCTTTCTCGTCCACACAAGGTGCATTTCCTATATCCCTAAGGACATTTCTTCCTGCACTCATGTCTTTGTTCTACATGACTCCAACCGCACCGCTCTCCAACCTAAGTACGATGGACCTTTTCCAGTGATACTTAGGAAGGAGAAATTCTTCACGATACAGCGTCTCACACGCACAGAGGTCATTTCAATCGAACCGCCTTAAGCCTGCTTTCTTTCGAGCGAATCCTCTCCCTGTTCTCACCCTGACCGCTTTAAACCTTTATTGTTCCATTCTCCCCCTTCACTCGTTCTTTTAACGTTCCTATATCTCCTCCTGCATCTCTTCCTCATCCTTCTCCTCCACCTCCTCTCCCTTTTCCTGATCCTCTTCCTTATCCTCCTCCCCCTCCTTCTCCTCTGCCATCAGCACCAATACGTCCGGCTCAGACTCCACCCGCACGGTCATCGTCACCCTTGCCTCCCTCCACTCCGGCTCAGGATTCTTCACCTCAAGCTCCACCTAGGGCTACTCCTACGATACAAGCATACATTCCGACTCGCCCGATTACCCGCTCTCAATCTGGGAATCCTGTCCAGACTCCATCCCAAGCTCCTACCAGACTATCGAGCAGAGGTAGGCATATTCAATGGCCGGCGTGCTTTTTCGATTAAGGTATCGTGCCTTCAGCACTGCAGGGGGTTACCTGTAGTGTTTAAGGTCATGTTGACCTCTATATTAGCGCGCAATATTAATAATCAAAATAAAATTAAGCCCCTGCATTTTATAGACTGTGAAAAATTATTAAAAGTGGTAACACTATAGCATTGTATCTCTACGCGCCATTTTCTCTGATGCAAGACGCTTTTAAATTGCGCTCTAATAATTCTAATTTACCAGCGTAATTTGGCTTATGTAAGCTATTTATTTAGTTATTTATTACGTGGTGAGTTAAATTCTGGGATATGTTTCATTTATTTTGATATATTACGCAATAATTATATTACTAAGTAGGCCCAAGTGAAGTGTTTATCGTGCCATTTTTTTATATCATGTATTTTATTAATTTATAGCTAGTTTATTATCACGGTAGTAGGCCTTTGATTAGGCATAAACCAAGGTCTATTTCTTTCTCAGAGGCTTTCCTAGTGGGGTACCTATGCCCAAATTTCCTTTTGTAAATACGCATTTCTAAATTTAAGTAGGCCGATGTAAGCCCTATTTCTTTATGTAAAATTAACTTTTATTTATTACTAGCATTATTTATATATTATATTTTGTATTACCATAGTACTTATTGTTTTTTATTATTACCCAGGACACTGGGGTTCTAGGTTCAGATTTAACTTCAAATTCTTGTTCAAAATTCAACTACGCAATTCAACTTCTATCAGCTCACATGTTTAATCATCCTTGGTTGTATGCAACAACGACCACCGAACAACCATAGTGGTCACCAAACTACCAATATATTGAAGTCGGTCTTAAAATCATTTTTAATAACCTAATACTGTATTAACATGTATGTAACGTTAGTAAATTTATATTGAAAACACAATATAATGTTAGTGCAATTTAAACATCTGAAAGTAGTTTTTGTTTATCTGGCAACATCGATTTTTGCAAAAGCCGTGACTAATGCTTCGTTCGCTCTTCCGCTTTTTGAACTCAGCGAATGAAGAGTTTTACTGCTGCAACATTATGTTCTGTTATAAAGTAAAGTGATTCCTACATTTATCCTGAAGTTTAAGGGATCGTATTGCCTCTCATTTTGGAGTCAGAATAGAACATTATTTTTATTAAGAAAAGAATTTATTCCATCCTAACAATCTCCCGCCAAAACTTGGTAACCCTGCATGGGTTAGGCAAGATTGTGTTTGAATACATCTTCGAATTCCGTCAGCCATATTTCTTCAATCAAAATTGCGATCCCTGAAATTTTTTGGTTCAAACAGGACAATATCTTTTATATATATAATATATATTGCAATTTTTGTCCTAATCACTTTTAGTATTATTATTATTATTATTATTATTATTATTATTATTATTATTATTATTATTATTATTATTATTATTATTATTATTATTATTATTATTATTATTATTTTCGCCTAAGCGATATCTAATTATTTTATAACTTTTGCATACATTTAAGTTTCGCTGCTAATTGCCAATTGTGTGCCACCACCTGTACACGAACAAAAAAAAATTATATATATTATATATATATATATATATATATATATATATATATATATATATATATATATATATATATATATATATTTTTTTATAAAAATATATATATATTATATATACCTATATTTTTACATATAGGTGTATTATATATATATATATATAATATCTATAATATATATATATATATATATGATATATATATATATATATATTATATATATATGTATATATTCTTCTTAAAAAAAAAAAATACCTATTCAATATTCCTTAGGCTATAACTAACAAAAAAAAAATCTTTTTTCATTTTTTTTAGCTTCAAAAAAAAAAATTTTTTTTTTTTTTTTTTAATTTATCAATATTTTGAGTCGCCGATCTTGCATTGTAATCATGCCGGGCGACGATGAGCATTCTCCCACCTCTGACTTTTCCAACTTGCGTCTCCAGCGATTCTTTACGGATGACCCAGAATTGTGGTTCTCATTGGCTGAGAATGTCTTTCGTCCGGATGAGGAGGAGAGAAATAAATATTCAAGGGTATTAAATTCCCTTCCTCAAGCTACTTTAGTGCGCATTCGCGATTCCCTGCCAACTTTAGGCGTATCAACAACCCCTTACACGGCTCTTAAAGAATTACTAATCGCGCGATTAAAAATATGAACGTAAAATATGGAGGTAAAATATAAAAGATACTCAGCTTGGCGATTTGCGTCCTTCTGAACTGTTAGTTAACATGCTTTCGTTGCTAGGAAGTACTCCTTCCGCCAGAGAGGAGGCCATATTAAGGCATCTTTTTCTTCAGAAGATGCCCTTGTATGCCCAAGATATACTCGCCTCTCTTGATCCAGCCCTTTCTTTGAGTGTGGTTGCTGAAAAAGTAGACCGCATGCTCCGCACTCATGCTTCTGCAACGCATTTAGTTGCTGCAACTTCTACTCTTCCATCATCCCCACCACCCCCACCTACTCCTTCACCACTGTCTTCTCTTACTTCTCATCCTTCACATTCCTCTTCCTCTCCGGTTTCTCACTCTTCTCAAGCTTGTTCTCCTCATCTTTCTCACGGAACTTGCTCTCACACGACATCTTCTGCTTTAGATGCTCGTGTTTCTGCTCTGGAAATCGGTCTTGCAGAGATCAAAACCGAGTTGCTTTCTGTCCCTTCTACTCTAAGGCAGCTCTCATTTCGTTCTCGTTCTTCTTCTCGTAGTAGGACTCCCTCTCGAGGTCGTTCTCCTTCTGCTTCTAGTGACAATACCTATCCTCACGGATATTGTTACTATCATAATTTCTTCGGTGCAAGAGCGAAGAAATGTGCTTCTCCGTGCACTTTTTCGGAAAACAAATAGGTCAAGGGATAGCAGAAGCGACTGCCCCTTGTGACCCTGACACTTCGCTTCCTACTGTGCTTCGTATTTACGATCGCATCACAAAGCAAAACTTTCTGATTGATACTGGCGCATCTTTGTCTTTGGTCCCTCCGGATCCGTCTCAGCGCTCTGCAGTACCTCTTTCTACTCATACGCTGTATGCTGCGAATGGTTCAAATATTCCAGTATATGGTGAACGACTTTGCTCTTTGGAACTCTCGCTTCGACGGAGTTTTAAATGGGGTTTTCTTGTGGCAAAAGTTACACAACCTATTATTGGGGCAGACTTCTTGTCCCATTTCAATCTCATGGTGGATATTCGCAATCAACGTTTGGTATACGGTACCACTACGTTGTCCTCAAAGGGTGCTCTGATCTCTTTTGTTTATGGAGGCATTTCTACTATTGCCCCATGTTCTTCTTCAGGCGCTTCTCCCTTTGTTACTATGTTACAGAAGGATTTTCCGGAACTTTTAAATCCTTGTTCTTCTTCTTTACCTGTCCAATATGATGTACAGCACCATATCGAGACGTCTGGTCCTCCAACTTTCGCTCGAGGCTAGACGTCTCCCCCCAGACAAACTCAAGGCGGCTCAAGCCGAGTTCGAGCATATGTTAGAACTAGGTATTGTCCGCCCCTCTAAGAGTGCTTGGGCTTCACCTCTTCACATGGTGCCAAAACCTTCGGGTGATTGGTGACCGTGTGGAGACTTTAGGGCTCTGAATGCCTCTACAACACCTGACCGCTACCCGGTTCCGCATATTCAGTCCTTTAACTCTCGTCTGGATGGCGCAACCATCTTTTCAAAATTGGATATGGTCAGGGCATATCATCAGATTCCTGTAGCTGCTGATGACATTAAAAAAAACCGCTGTTATTACTCCTTTTGGATTATTTGAGTATACTAGAATGCCCTTCGGTCTTAGATGTGCAGCTCAAACTTTTCAAAGGTTTATTGATACTATACTGCGTGGCTTACCTTTCGCCTGGGCTTATCTCGACGACCTTCTTGTAGCAAGTGCAACTCCTGAGGAGCATCAGGATCATTTGCGTGCTGTTTTCGCACGATTAAACGATGCTGGAATGCGACTTAATCTCGCGAAGTGTGTACTTGGTACATCATCTCTCACTTTCCTGGGCCATACTGTTTCTCCCGAAGGTGTTAAACCACTCTCCGATCGTGTTGATGCCATTCGTGCATTCCCTCTTCCTCAAACACAGAAGCAACTTCGTCAATACTTGGGAATGGTAAACTTTTACCACCGTTTCCTTCGTTCAGCTTCCGAACTTCTTCGTCCACTTACAGCCCTTATTACACAAAAGAAGAGGGGTTCAGCCATCATTCTTGATTGGACGGATGAGGCAAGAAAAGCTTTTGACGCTTCAAAGGAAGCTCTAGCTGCTGAAACACTTCTTGTCCATCCTCAGGACTCTGCACCGACGCGTATTCAAGTCGACGCTTTCGACTTTGCTGTCGGTGGTGTCTTGCAGCAGTATTTGAATAACGTTTGGTGTCCTTTAGCCTTTTTCTCTCGCAAGCTTCAACCTGCCGAAACTCGGTATAGTGCTTTTGGTAGGGAGTTGCTGGCAATGTACCTAACTACTCGTCACTTCAGGTACTTCATAGAAGGTCGAGATTTCCATATCTTAACCGATCACAAACCTCTTACGTTCGCGATGATTTCCCGTCATGAACGACATTCTCCCAGAGAAGCACGCCACCTTGAATACGTCTCCCAATTCACCACTGACGTTCGGCATATCTCTGGGGTAGATAACACCACTGCCGATGCCCTTTCGCGCATTCAGATCGACTCTATTTCCCCTATTCCAATCATAGATTTTGAAGCTATGGCACAGCTCCAAGAGGGCGAAATCATCGACCCCACATTAACTTCTTCTTTACGGCTAGAGTGGATAACACTCCCGGGTATCAAGAGGAAGTTGTTATGTGATACGTCAACCTCTACTCCTCGTCCATACGTTCCTTCTTCATACAGGAAAGACATCTTCTTCAATCTCCATTCCCTTTCTCACCCTGGCACAGAGGCTTCGCGAAAGCTAGTTTCAGCACGCTTTGTGCGGCCCGGCGTCAATGCCGAGGTGACAAAGTGGACACGCAATTGTCTTTCCTGTCAACGGTCTAAAGTTCAGAGGCACACTAAAAGCCCTCTTGGCTCCTTCCTACCACCAGGTGACAGGTTTGAAAAGGTTCACATAGATATTGTAGGACCTCTTTCTCCTTCTAATGGCAAACGCTACCTTCTTACTTGTATCAACCGGTTCACTCGATGGACCGAAGCCATTCCTCTTTCTGTTGCTTCTTCGGAATCCATTGCGACAGCTTTTATGACGCATTGGGTTTCTCGTTTTGGTATACCTCTCTCTGTCACTACAGATCAAGGACGTGTCTTCGAATCTTATCTTTGGAGAGATTTGATGCGCCTCCTTGGTTCAGAAAAGATTCATACCACTTGCTTTAATCCAAAAGCAAACGGAATTGTAGAACGATTTCATCGTCAGCTTAAGGCTTCCTTGGCTGCTCATCCACAACCGGAACATTGGACAGACTCTCTTCCGTTGGTAATGCTAGGTATTCGCACTGCCATCAAAGAGGATCTGCAATGTTCTGCGGCAGATATTGTCAACGGTTCCACTCTTCGGCTTCCCGGAGAGTTCTTTTCACAATCTTCTCCGTCTCCTACTGCTGACCCATTATCTTATCTAACCCGCTTAAGGCGCTGTGCTTCGTCGTGGAGACCGACTCCTACTCGTCACCACAAAGTGCATTCTTTCTTTCCTAAGGACCTCTCTACATGCACACATGTCTTTGTAAGGCATGACTCGCACCGCATTGCTTTCCAACCGAAGTACGATGGACCTTTTCCTGTGTTACTTCGGAAGGAGAAGTTTTTTACCATTCAACGTCCTACACGCACAGAGGTCGTATCAATCGACCGTCTTAAGCCAGCGTTCTTCGAGTCCAATCCTCCTGATACTCCTGATTCGGAATTGCTCCCAAGATCAGTTTCAGTCCCTTTCAGCACGACTCCTTACCTACAACATTCCTGTTTCACCTCCCCCTTCTCTTCCTACTATCTCACCGCCACCTCCCCTAGTACCATTATCTCCTGCTCCAGCTTTAGCTCAACCGTCTAGTACAACAGATGAGGTAACTTCAGCTCCACAACCTCGTCCGAGTACTCGTGCTAGTAGACGCGATATAGCCACACCTGCACCGAATGTGCCTACAGCTCGACCTTCCGGGCCCTCTCTTCGTTCTGCTTCAATACCTCCTTCTACTCAACGTAGTTCGAGGAGTGGCAGACAGATTCGTTGGCCGAGTCGTTACCTAGATTAAAGAATCTGCTGCCCCTACCTCTGGAGGGGGGTTCTGAAGCGCGTCTTAAATCATTTTTAATAAACCTAATACTGTATTTAACATGTATGTAAACGTTAGTATAAATTTATATTTGAAACCACAATATTAATGTTTAGGCAATTTAAACATCTGAAAGTAGTTTTTGTTTATCTGGCAACATCGATTTTTGCAAAAGCCGTGACTAATGCTTCGTTCGCTCTTCCGCTTTTTGAACTCAACGAATGAAGAGCGTTTAACTGCTGCAACATTATTTCTGTTATAAAGTAAAAGTGATTCCTACATTTATCCTGAAGTTTTAGGGATCGTATTGCCTCTCATTTTGGAGTCAGAATAGAACATATTTTTATAAGAAGAATTTTATTCCATCCTACATCACCCGCCAAAATATATAATATATATATATATATTATATAATATATTATATATATATAAATATATATATATATATATATATATATATATAGTTATATATAATATAATATATATATATATATATATATATATATATATATATATATATATATCATATATATATATATTTGTATAACCTTCCGTTTTCTTATTTTTGAATATTGCGGTCCTCCCTCTCACGTGACCAAAATCTTGCTTTCTATTGGTCAACGAGCCCGCCATCTTCGCCTCGAAAAAGGATTTTGGAATCTCTCCTCTTAGACTTCCAAAATAAGTGTAATCATCAAAGATAATTCGCCAAATCATTTTTACAATTGTTCAGTGAGCATCACTGACTTCTTTAAATGTATTTTGTGCTCTCACAATCTTCGGTGTAACGTTTGCTCTCGAATGAAACAAGGTGAGCTATTTCGTGTTATTTTCAAAGCCTAGTTTTCGTGTCTCATTTTCTTTCCGTGTTACTAGATAATTATGTGTTCTGCTGTATTGTGAATATTAATGAAAAACATTCAGTAAAAATTAGTCTTTATTATACATTACATTTTTTAAATTTTAATAACTTTCTTATGTATTATTAGTTATGTAAAGAACTCACGCACAAAATTTTTAATATTTTATATAATAGTTCTCCCTTAACAAAGAATGTAGAAAACTGATTTCTTATGCATAACTTTTATATTCCACAATGTAATCATTTTATTATTATTATTATTATTATTATTATTATTATTATTATTATTATTATTATTATTATTATTATTATTATTATTATTATTATTATTATTATTATTATTTTTGTTAATTGTTTTCAATATATTAATTGTGTTTATTATTTCGTTAAATAGATTCTGACACAGAAACGTTGATTGAGTCATTCAACCCCTGTTATTCCTGAGTTACGTCCAAACGTAACAGTGGTGACCTGGAGTGAGTGCTGACGTCGTCACATATCCCAGCATTCATACAACTACTTGGAACCCTCTCTCATCTCAACAGGATACACACGGATCCTCATCCGAAGCGGAAACCTTATTTATAATATAATAAAAAATATTTTAATAACATTTTACGATACAAATTTTAAATAATTTCAGGGCGAATTACTGCCCAATTTAACATTTTCAACCAATCATTTTTACGTAATTTCGGCCCGTAAAAGCGGCCTCTTATACATTTCTATTAATATTTATATACCTATTTGTAAAATATTATTGCGTTTTTGGTCTCTGACCACCGTATTCCTTATACTTAGCGTATGTAAATTGCATTTTAACTCATTTATTTCGCCAAATTTCTTCAAAAATATTTTTATTTTTTTTACAATTTTGCATTATTAATAACTATAATTATGTCTCCTCCTGACGCTGCAAACACCGATAACATCAATGTCATATCGCAACAGCCTGCTTCAGACAGGGAATCATCTGGTGTCTATACTGGTAAGTTCGTTAACAATGATTTGGACCTAACATTTACGCTACTTGAGCTTCAGCTCGAGTCCACGAATGAACTTGCCCGCTTTCGGGCACTCTTAAACATTTTACCTGTTCCCGTTTTGCAGCGCCTGAAGGACGTTTTACCTTCATTACATTCCCACAACCAGCCCTATACTCAGCTTAAGTCAGAACTCTTAAACCGTCTTGGAGAAACCGACGCTGAAAAAGTGAAAAAGCTTTTGACTGGTGGTTCTCTTGGTGATCGATTGCCGTCAGTTCTATTATCGGATATGCTCAATCTTCTTGACGGTCCTCCCGTAGGTAATTGTATACATATTGTTCGCCATCTCTTCCTACAGAAACTTCCTACAGAGATGCAACTGCGTTTAGCAACTGTCGATCCCAACTGTTCACTGCAAGAACTCGCTACTTATGCGGATAGAGTTTGTAAAGCGAAACCTATTACGACAGCAGACATACCTTCACAAGTTTCGCACATCACGGTTTCCCCCGACAATAATAACTTAACACCAGCGTCTCCTTCGCATGTAAATGAGTCAGTCAACGCAATTCGCCCACCGCCGGCCACAGAAAATGCTTATATTATGTCCCAACTTCAGGTGTTGCAGAACACTATTATGGATCTAACTACTAGAATGCGAGCATTGGAAACGCGCTCCACTGTTCCTCCTTCCCCTCCTTATCCTCAACAACATCCTTATCCTCAACAACATCCTTATCCTCAACAACATCCTTATCCTCAACAACAATATCCTCAACCTCAACAATATCCTCAACCTCAACAGTATCCTCAGTCCTCTCCTCATCCTTATTCGCAACCCCCTTCATACCCCCAGCCTCCCCCCAATGCTTCAAATAATTATTCTGCTTACAATTACGGTCATATCTCTCGCTCTCCAACTATGCAACGACGTTCATATCGTCGCTCGCCTACTCCTTCGCGTCAGTTCGCCTCTTCTCCTGTTACTTCTCAGGCCTTGGTTCAGTTTCCGTCGCATAACCAGCAGGGTATTTGTAGAAATCACCAACGTTTTGGAGACCAAACACGGTCATGTCTTAAGCCTTGTACTTTCGAGAATTTAAACTCAAACACCACTCCGTAAATACGCTCGGGGTGGTCTCAAAAGCGTCAAACTTACTGTGTGTCTACGATCCCTCAACCAAACTATCTTATCTCGTAGATTCTGGGAGCTCAATCTCAGCTGTACCACGTTCCATCCTCCAGAAAAATCATGCTCCAGAAGCATCGGGCTCTCTACGCGCCGCCAATGGCACCACCATCAATACTTATGGTACCAAACGACTCCATTTAACGCTCTCATTCCGTCGTGACTTTATATGGGACTTCACGATAGCCGACGTCACTTTACCAATATTAGGTGCCGACTTTCTGTCACACTTCAACCTTCTTGTTGACATGAATCATAACCGCATCATCGATTTTGAGACTCATTTCTCATCCGCTTGTATCCGTGCATCCGCATCCATCAGTGGCATACATCTTTCTCCATCTAATAATATTTTTGAATCATTATTAATTACCGATTTTCCCGAACTTCTCTCTCCAGTCTCCAAATTTCCTCCTGTGAAACACAATGTCGTTCATCACATTGAAACTTACGGCAGACCTCCATTCTCTCACGCTCGACGTCTTGCACCGGATAAACTCAAAGCGGCAAAGCTAGAATTTGAATCTCTCTTAGAGAAGGGCATCATTCGACCTTCAAAGTCCGATTACGCCTCTCCATTACACATGGTACTCAAACCCAATGGAGATTACCGCCCGACCGGCGACTATCGCTGCCTAAATGCGATCACCCGCCCGGACCGTTATAATGTACCTCATTTACAGGATTTCACATCCCACCTCTCTGGTTGTACCATCTTTTCAAAGATCGATTTAATCTCAGCATTTTTCCAGATTCCCGTGAATCCTGACGACATTCATAAGACTGCCATTATCACTCCCTTCAGTCTT
>JABUQX010075947.1:45000-83274 GCA_015478945.1 Trachelipus rathkii
AACCTCTCCCTCAGGGAGGGTTTTCCGATGGCTTTCCACAGTTGCTTGCAGTCACTCAACCGCATTATCGGGCTCAGATTTTTTTTTTTAAAAATTCCGTAAATGGTGGGAATCTTCGGAATCAACGCTTCGTGGATGGTAACATCATTCTTTTTTCAAATCAACATCTCTCCTTTTGCAGTAGGGAGCATTTCTGCTGTTCATCTTTCCATTTCTTCTTCCCCTTCCTCTCTCTCCTGCAGAAGGACTTTCCATCTCTTCTGCACCCCTGCTCTTCAATTGCCCCAGTTAAGCATTCAGTCCTCCACCACATAGAAACCACAGGTCCTCCGACCTTTGCACGCGCTCGTCGCCTCGCCCCGGAGCTGAAGATCGCTCGTGCTGAGTTTGATCACATGCTTGAGCTGAGAATCATTCGATCTTTCAAGAGCAGTTGGGCTGCACCCTTACACCTTGTCCCTAAAGCTACCCCTGGGGACTGGCGCCCCTGTGGAGATTTTAGGGCTCTCAACGCGGTCACTGTCCCAGATCGCTATCCCGTCCCTCACATCCAGTCTTTCACGTCCCATCTCAGTGGTGCTACAATATTTTCCAAAATCGATCTGGTCCGCGCCTATCACCAGATCCCTGTAGCACCCGAGGATGTTCACAAGACTGCCGTGATTACACCTTTCGGACTTTTTGAGTTCTTGAGAACCCCTTTCGGTTTACGGAATGCTGCTCAAACTTTCCAGCGGTTCATTGACACTGTTTTGCGAGGGCTACCCTTCTGTTGGGCCTACATCGATGACCTGCTTATAGCTTCCAACTTTGAAGAGGAACACAATGAGCACCTTTCTGTTGTCTTCTCCAGACTAGACGAATATGGTATCCGCAAGCCTGGAGAAGTCCCTTTCGGTGTATCCTCTCTCACGTTTCTTGGTCATGCAGTCTCTAGTGAAGGTGTTCGCCCCCTCCAGGAGCGTGTTGCTGCCATTCGTGGTTTTCCTTTACCTGAGACGCAGAAGCAACTGAAACAGTTCCTCGGGATACTGAACTACTATCATCGCTTTCTACCTACAGCAGCTGCTGTCCTTCGGCCTCTCGCAGAGCTCCTCCGCCCAAAGAAAAGAGGTGTCTCGGTCAAGGTAGAGTGGACGGAAGAAAGCCGTATTGCTTTCACTTCTGCAAAAGACGCACTCGCGGACTCCCCTCTCCTTGTCCACATATAGGACTCTGCACCATTTCGCGTTCAGGTTGATGATTTCGATTTCGCGGTTGGAGGCGTCCTGCACAAACACCTGAATGGTTCTTGGTCTTCTATTGCCTTCTTCTCGAAGAAGTTACTGCCTGCGGAAACCCGTTACAGCGCCTTCGGGAGAGAACTGGCCCGCAATCTACCTGGCATTCAAACACTTCAGATAATTTCTGCGTAAGATCGAGAATTTTTTACATTCTCACCGATCACAAGCCGATCACCTTCTCCATGGCATCTCGAAATGAACGACACTCGCCGAGAGAAGCTCGTCATTTGGAATATGTTTCGCAGTTTACGACAGACATCCGCCACGTCCCAGGTATGGATAATCTCACGGCTGATGCACTTTCACGCATCGAGATTACCTCCATATCTTCACTCCTCAGCATCAACTACGAGGACATGGCTACTGCACAGTCATCAGAAGAACCCTCTCTTTCCCAGGACTCTTATTTGGGACTCGGGTGGATTTCTCTTCCGGGCATTCAGAAGAAACTCCTCTGTGACACGTCTACTGATGCTCACCGTCCTTTCGTTCCTCCTGCTTTCCGCAAACCTGTTTTTCTTGCTCTTCACTCTCTTTCTCATCTTGGTATCGTGGCCTCTCAAAAGCTGATTACAACCCGCTTTGTGTGGCCCGGTGTTAATACCGATGTACGAAAGTGGGCGCGTGAATGCCTTCCTTGTCAGCGTTCTAAGGGCCCGGACACACACCACAACCCCCTCTCGGTAGTTTCTACCCCCTGGAAAAAATTTTGAGGAAAGTACACATCAACATTGTTGGTCCCCTTCCTCCTTCTGATAGGCATCAATTACATTCCTTACATGTATGTTGACAGCTTCACGTTTGCTGGCCAAAAGCCATTCCTTCTCAAAACCGCCACTGCCGAAGTCATAATAACTAAAGCTTTCATGACTCACTGGGTTGCACGTTTCGGCGTACCGCTTACTGTGACCATGGATCAAGGTAGACAATTTAAATCTTTCCTTTGGAGAGATTTGATGCGCCTCCTGGGTTCTGAGCGCATCAGGACCACCAGCTTTCATCCGGCTTCAAATGGGATCATAGAAAGATTCCACCGCCAGCTTAAGGTATCTTTGGTTGCTCCCCCCCAGCATGAACAATGGACTGAGGCTTTTCCTTTTGTACTTTTGGGCATGCGCTCTGCCCTCAAAGGAGATTTTCAATGCACTGCCGCGGAACTAGTCTATGGCTCTCCCTTACGCTTCCCAGGTGAATTCTTTTCTCAATCTTTCCCCTTCACCTTTGTCGGATCCTCTCTCCTACCTCACCCGTTTGAAGAACTGTGCTGTGTCGTGGAGACCATCACCTTCCAGACACCAGACAGTCCACTCTTTGAATTGGCCACATGCACCCGTTTTCGTTCTTCACGATTCTCACATGACTGGCTCTACAGCCTCTGTAGGACAGACCGTTTAAAGTCTTGGAGCAGGGCGATGAAATTCATTACTATTCACGCTAGCAATGGTCGTCTCCACCGACCACCAAAAACCAGCTTCCTAGAGATTGACCCTCCGGAATCTTGCCAACTTTCACCTCTCCAGGCATTCACATTCCCTACTTCCCCTTCCCCCCCTGCATTCCCTTCTCCACCTTCACCTCCTTTGTCTTCTCCTCCTGATTCTCCGCCTCCTCATCCTTCAACACCTCCAGTACAGTCGCCTGTTTCTCCATCCCCTCACCTCAAGCACCTGTCCTTTGCTCCACTCAGGCTCCACCACCGGGCGAAAGAAGGACGCGTGCTGGCCGTCGGGCTTACTGCATTTCCTGCATTTCCTGCTTTTCGGTCCGTCAACTATGCCCATTTTTTTTCGTTCTCACCTCACAGCCTCTGTTTTTACGTACCACACCACCACTCTTACACCGCACTTCCACCCACTCCTCATTTTTTCATAGTCACCCTCCTGTTTTCCGCCACCACCTCACTCAACGTTTTTCGTGTTATGTTTATCCCCACGATCATGCTTGCCTCCTCGTCCCTCGCTCATACGATCCTCGCATCCTGCATCACTCCGGTCTGCGGGTCTGGACGGGCCGTTTGGCTTTACTGATTTCACTGATTTCCTGCTTTCGCTCTGTTACATGCCCCTTTTTTTTTCACGTTTCCATACGGCATATTTTTGTACCGCCCAGTTTTCACGCCCCCCCATAACTAGTTTTTGTGTTTATGTTATCCCATCTGCCTTGCATACATCGTCATTTGCTCTACGCTCACATACGCTCCTCGATCACCCGCCGGGTCGGCGGGTATGGACGGGCATTTGATTTCCTGATTTACCTGCTTTCCTGCTTTCAGGTACTGTCCCTATGCCAACTTTTTTTACGCTTTCCTCCGCCCTCAGTCTTTTTTCATGCACACCACTACTTTCACCACTCACGCCACCTCCTCACTTTTTCTCGTCGCCCGCCACCCCCAGCCACCCCACCTCCACATGTTTCCCGTACCTCCACCCCACCTATTCCGTTTTTTGTGTTCTGCTCACTCGCCCTCTGCTTGCATCCCTGACTCCATACGCTCCATCGTCCTTCGCTCCCTAAGCTCCGCCGAGGTACTGCGGGTCTGGCGGGCCCGTATTGCTTTCCTGCTTTACTGCCTCTGCTTTACAGGTCTGTAACATCTGCCCCTTTTTTCCGCTTTCACTACCCGCCTCCCTTTTTTTTAGTTCACGACCCCACTATTTCCCCCTTACTCACACTCTCACTCACTTTTTCTAGTCACACCCCTCATGTTTAACCAGCCACCCCACCCACTACATCACACGTTTTGTGTTCTGTATCCCAATATGCACTTGCGCTCCCTGATCCACATCCTCCATAGCTCTTAAACACGTGCAGGACGGGTCATGACGGGTCTGGAGGGCTGTTTGATTTACTGACTTTACTGACTTTACTGGCTTTACGCTTGTCCATCTGCCCCTTTTTTTTTCCGTTACTACCCGTACAGGCTACATTTTTTAGTCAACCGCACACGTTCTTCCCGCCCACCCCGCTACTCGGTTTTTTTTGTGTTTGTTATACCACACTCTGCCTTGCCTCTTAGCTCATGATCCTCGCTCACGTTAGACTTCAATGTCACCGTCCGTTGTCTGCGGGTCTGGAAGGGGCCGTTTGCTTTCTGCTTTCCTGCTTTCTGCTTTCGAATATGTCCCTATGCACTTTTTTTTTCCGTTTTCCCACGTCCCGCCTACCTTTTTTTCAGTCGCACGTTTTCACCGCCCACCTCATCGACGTTTTTGTGTTATGTTATACCTATGCCTTGACGTCATAGCTCATCGCTCCCTGATCCTAGCTACTCGCTCCCTAGGGTCTGCGGTATGGAGGGCGTTTGCTTTACTGCTTCCCAGCTTTTCCTGCTTTCGGTACATGTCCTATGCACCATTTTTTTCCTTCTCACCTACGCTCCCTTTTTTGTCCCCCATTTACACCCTTCCCACTCACTCCATTTTTTCATCGGTCCCATCCTGTTTCGCCCACCCTCAATCCGTTTTTGTTGTTATGTTTATACCAATCTGGCACCTTGCTCACCTCAGCTTCCATCAGTCACTAGCTCTGGTCCTCGCTCAACCGACGGGTAGGAGGGTACTGGCGGGCCTTTGCTTTCCTGCTTTCATGCTTTACTGCTTTTGGTCTGTCACTATGCCCTTCTTTTTACGTTTACCTCCCAGCTTTTTTCGGCACACACCCCATATTTCCACCACTTACCCAACCTCTCCATTTTTTTCGGTACCACATCACTGTTTCCGCATCACCCACTCTCCCGTTTTTTGTTGTTATGTTCATCCACCCTCTGCTTGCATACTCGATCACATGCTCCTTCGCTCCCTCGCCCCTCGATCACCCGACGGGTATGCAGGGTACTGAAGGGCCGTTTGCTTTCTGCATTTATGACTTTCTGCTTTCAGGTCTGTAATGCCACTTTTTTAACGATTCTCGCATCACATCCATCTTTTTTCGTACCCTACTGTTTCGCCACCACCCCCTGCATACCGTATTTGTGTTTGTTTCTATGCTTGAATTGTCGAGACATAGATCTACGCTCCACTCAGATCATGGCAGGGTAGGAGGGTGTGGGGAGGGCCGTTTGATTTACTGATTTAACCTGGTTTACTGCTTTGGTTGTACTGCACCTTTTTTTACGTTATCACTCGAGCACTACTCTTTCGTCCATCTTTCACCCCCCTGATAGGTATTTGTGTTATGTTACTCCCACTCACTGGCTTGCATCCATCACGATTGATCATAGATCCTGGACGGGTGGCAGGGTCATGGAGGGCGTTTGATTTACAACTGCTTTAACTGAATTTCCTGCTTTAGGTATGTAATGCCCTTTTTTTTTCTTCAGTTCTCCCATCCCACGACTACATCTTTCGTCACATATTCACGCCCCCACCTCCACTCAAGTTTTTCGTGTTATGTTTCTACACACTCTGACTTGCATCCCTCGTCTAGCATCCTCGATCCATAAGCTCCATCGACTCCCCGACGGGTCGAGGGTATGGGGGCCATTTGATTTACTGTTTCCTTGATTTACTGCTTTCAGGTAATGTACTCATGCCTTTTTTCCGTTTTCACACTAAGCCAGTAACGCAAATCACCCAACCCACCACTTCCACCACTTCACTTTTTGCCTCGCGCAAGTTTTGATTGTGCAGTTCAACCGGAGGGTGTGTGTCAAGTTGAGATGTCAGTTGCGAGAATCGCTCACTTCGCTCACCTCGAAAGTATGTCGTCCATTAAACAATGTCTTGAAAAATTCCTATAAATATATAAATGCGAATTCTGTCTCTGGCAAATAAAATCCAAAAAATATCACAATAAGGCAGAAAAAGGAAGATATCTACAAGCGATTAACGGAGAAATTGAGAGTAATCCATACTCAAAAAGTAGTGTCAATCCTTTGAGAAGAGTTAAGTGAAAATATACGTTTTTTCAACCACTCTTCGAACCATTAATTTCGAATAACACATTTTATTCGAGTTTTCAAACAATTTATTGTGAAAATCAACCCCCCCACCAAAAAAAAAAAAAAAAACAATGCATTGTGTTGATGTCATGGCGGACTAAACTGAATGTTGACCGCCTTAGAGCAATACCGAAACGTGTGTGGGACAGGAAAATGCGGTCTAACTGTGCAGACCGGCCTGGGCAGGCAAGTCTCATAGATTTCCCAGAACATGTGTTCGGCCCTTAATCCTAAGTCTTCCTCTTCACAGTTTTCTCTTAAAAATTTCACAGAGAAATACATATTTTACTTGTTGCTTTCTCGTAATATGCATCGCAAACCGTAGCTGTTTTCGTGTTCTCTCTTTCAAAAACTTTCTTTGAAAAATTACAATTTTCGAGAATCTGGTCATTTGTTGCTCTTTTGGTACACAAACTCTTCGTCAATCTTCTCCAAAAACCCAGAAATATATTTCAGCTGAATATTTTTACTGTATCCTGCAGTTTGTTACAAAATTCTTCATCTTTTTTAAAACAACATTCAGCTTTATTTATCCTCAAATAAATCACAAAAATAAATTAACATTCAAATAAATCATACTTCCCATGATTTTACATTGTTTCCTTTACCGGTCTCTCTTTGATATAACCACGATTAGTTTCTTTTTTTTCATTTTCAAGCCTTTCAACTAACATGCTTCATCAAAATAAATGGTAAATACTAAATTATCCCTACAGAACCAGCCACTAGTACAGTATTATAACAAACATATTTAGTGTAATATATTATATTATATCCACTGATTATATGGTAATGTTAGTTCTTCAAGAATTGCAGATACTGTAGGGTTATATATATAAATATAAATAAATTATATACTATCTATATAAAATATAATATATATAATATTATATAATATATATATTCGGAAAATCCCGCCTCGTGTACATTGTTCTCCTCTCATAATTACATGACTGCGAACGCCGAGTAAATCATCCAACACTGTTGTTACAACTGGCCGCTTTATATTATATATAATATATCATACAAGCTATAAGAAAAATAAAAATGAATGTCTCATATTATATATATATATATATAGATTTCTCTCTTTGTCGGTTGTGTGGGTGTCTGTGGCTTATGACCTTTCACGCCTTGACACTTTATATTAAATAGTTTTAAAATATAACAAGTACACCATTCATGCCGTGTTGTCAATCAGAAAAGTCGTACTATTATTTTCAACCTTCGTAAAGAAATTGCCTTCAGTTTAAAGATTTTTCCCTATTGTTGCTTCAAGAGCCATTAAACTTTCAGAAATTCTATCATTGACATATAATGTATTTCTCTATATTATTAATTAACATGTACTCTTTAATTTGCTATTTATTGACCATTATATATATTTACTACTATTCCTATATAATATTAATATATAAATTAATAGAGATATTAATTCTATATTATATTATAATTTTGAAAGTTTAATAATTAATTACGAGAGACAATTTTTGCACGGGAGTGTACATGAGGACAAGTACATCCGCTCTCTTACGTATGTGTACACCTTTATTTATATTTATATGTATATAGGTATAAACAAGTATATATATTATATATATATATAATATAAAATAATAGATTATATTTATATATATATTAATATATAGATATATAATATATATATATTTATATATATTATATATATTATATTAATATATATATATATAATTATATAAATATATATAGTATAATTTATATATATAATATATATATTTATATTGTAAAGTATCTAAAACTATGATTTAAAAACGATATACAGAAAGGACATATACCAAGGACATATATGTAATATATTATATTATTATATATAGTAGTATATATATATAATATATATATTTCATAATTATATATATATATATATATATATATATATATTATATATATATATATATATATATATATGTATATATATTAATATATTATATATATTAATATAATATATATTAATATATATATATATATATATTATATTATATATATATATATATAGAAGGAAGAGTAAGAGAGAGAGAGTTATTTCAAAATTCTTTTTTTCAAATTCTTTCGTACTCGTTATTTAATATATGCTAATATACTGAACGAAAAGTTATGATTCCGTATGTTTTGTAATTTTTAAAAATCATAATATAATACTAGCAATACTATATAAATAGCGTAATTAGATGTTTATGTGCTCTATACCTTAAAAAATATTAATGGTGTTATATGCTAATTATGAAAATCTTACTTTGTAGAAAAACCGTTAAAATTTTTATTCTTAAGAATTGGTTTCAGTAAGTAAATTTCCAACATTGAATTTTAGTTTATATATAATTGATATTTTATAGCAACTTGATTTTATATTCTTTAAATTAATTTTTATAAATCAGTTTCTTTTTTATACTAATATTCAATAAAAATTATAATTATGATTTAGTTAACTTTATACCATTATAATATTTATATTTTATTCCAAAAAGGACATTAAATATTGGGTAGGAGCTATACCTACCCTATGTATATACTACTACTCTGATAATTATAATATATATTATATATATATATATATAAATATTATTATATATATATATATTATATATATATATATATATTATTATATATATATAATATATATATATATATATATATATATATATATTTAATATTATTTAATGATACTCACCACTCACGGGGCAATGCCCATTCTAAAAATGAGAGGGTAGGCAAAAAAAATAAAGTACTCAAACTCATAAATTAAATAAAAAAATTTCATATACAAAATTTTTAGTACATATAAATTTAATGAAAAAGTATTAATGAAACCCCAACTTGACCCTTGCCTAACGCAATTCCCCAGGTGGGCGCAGACGCTAAAATATAGGGGGAACTAAATAGAGGTAAGATAATACATTGCGGAGGAATAAAATTATAATAAAGAAGTCAAGTGAAGTTTCACAAAACAGTTAATGTTTGAGCTGGGTAAAAGAAGGATATATAATAGTTCATGACGTTACTACAAACGCAGTGATTCCTTTGTGATCTCTCCAATATATTCACAACAATTTTTCAATCGTATAAGTAAGAATAAAATAAGGTGACACCTCTTATGTAGTTACGAGCGGATACGTACAGTGTAATGAGGAATTGCGTAAAGTAGATAGTTTCAAATATCTCTGCTGATAGCACCTTGCACCATTGTTAATACCTATATATAAAGAGATATTAGATGTTGAACCTATACGTCACGTACGCAGAGGAAAGAGTAGACGGTCAATCGCGATAAGGCAGAGAGTATGGGACAGTTTATAAGCCTCTTTAGCCTTAGCTTCAACTCATATGTAAGTGGAGGGTGGAACCAGAACCACCCCAAATGTTATGAGCATTACAGTATCCATGCTAGGCGAAAAGACTTTATATAATCGGAAGTGTATCTGAGCAGAAGAAAATAAAATTCACGCATATGTAGACAAGTAAATTCCACTAAGTTTTTTTTGATGTGCCATTAGCAAACCGATGTGTTATTGTGAGGTCTCACTAAGTGACAATTCACTTATTTATGTTTTAGTACTTAGGGGAAAGGGGCGTAACAATAAATAATGTTTATTTAAGGTTATTTCTTATCATTTTAATTAGGAGTCCATTTCCAAGTGGAGATAGGAAAGTTGGAGGCGGTATTTTTGAAGACAAAATGAGATTGTGAAAGATACTAGTGAAAGTCAAAGTCTTGAGTTTGTTCAAAGATGATATGAACTTCACCAAAGTTTATAACGATTATATACAAACCGTTTCCCGATTCTGGAGAAAATTCCGACCTCTTGAAATCGGCATACTCAAGAATTATATCATCGGGAAAGCTGTAGAGATCGAGAGATACAGGGCATAAACGTCTTAGCGAATTAGCTAACCGAAAGAATCAAAATTATTAAGAATCAAAAGGAAAAGAAAGAATCTCACTCAAGCGAGTAACATCTATCATAGAAAAAATTGCATGTGCTGGAAGAATAGAGGGAAACAGAGTTAGAAGTGCAGCTAAGAAGTGCCGTCATACTTGAATGAAAGGTAGCGAATAAATTCAGAGCCACAGACTACCATAAGTAACCCATGAGTATAACAACACCTTATCAATTAATATAGGTATCGTAAAGGTATAGATGTCTTGCGCCTTATGCTCCCTAAAAACATTTCTTCAAGCAGAGGAGAGGCGTGAGTATCTGGGAGACTCGCACTACTGGATTGAGAGTTAAAACTCTCGACAGAGTGAGTAAGCAAAGCGAGTCACCAAAGTTTTTGGTACAATGCCAAAGGAAGGCTAGCTTTAGAGAGAGCGGACGCATTGCCATACCCCTGTCAAAAGCTTTACAACTATGTCACAGTTGCTACACACAAGACTCCCCTCTCTGCGTTAAGGGCAGAAGACCACTCTCAGGTTAAATAGGAAAAGGATATCCACCAGTCTGAATCACTCCGAACGTCGAAAGAAGCGCATTTACCTGTGAAACGTCTGAAAGAAAGGGAAGGATGAGATTCTATGTGGAGCAGGAGAGGATATGTGTGCGAGAAAAAAGTAAAGAGAGCGAGAGTTTCTAAAAGACTGTTAGATTAAGAAGTACAAGTTAAGGCAATAGGTCCATAAGGTACTTATAAGCACAGTGCAGGGCGCGCTTACTATTTTTTTATATGTGTGGGAATTGGTATCTCAAAAAAAGTAGTATTCCTTTTACTACTATTTTTTTCCAGCATTGTGGAAATTATTTGTATTATATCAAACTGAAAAGAGTTAAACAAAGGCAGGCTGAACTATGCAGTATAATAATCACCTCCCATAACACGAGGAGGAAATGCCATCTGGGCCACTGTTGGCCTCCGGGACGTTCAATAAAGATCTCAGGTATTGCGATGTACTCGATTCCAGTGAGTAATGAGGTGAGAGTATTGAGACATTGGACACTGTATAGACGTGGTGGGGCAGTATGGTTAGAATGAGAAAGGGGAGCCGAGACAATCGTCAAAGGGTGGAATTACGATATGAATAAATCAAAGATAGACCAAATGGAGATTAGCGCTTTTCAGGCGAGGGAGATGTTAGCAACAGAACCGTCAGAACCAGTTAACAATTAGGAGAGGAATAGCAAGTTTACAGAAGTTATCTAGTAATCCTTTTGCGAGAGAGCCATATGAGACACATTCCTCTTATCAGAGAGAGTTTAGTAAAGGTTAATCAAGCGAAGCTTCCTTTGTGCGTTGTAGCTTCAGAACGCTTGCCGCCCAGTCGAATAATATCCCTAATTTCAATTCACAGATTTCGAGGCAGAGCTAGAACCAATTCGAATAGCTAAGAATTCGAATTGGCGGAACCGCAGCAGAGTTCTTTTCCAATGCCACATTTGGATATCGACAACTGCGTCGACGCTCCTGGATGGGCAGGAGAAAACTGATTCTTCGAACCATTGATTATGATGAGAAAATGATTTAGTGGAAGATGAAATGAACCTGTTCATTCCATCCGTGATCACGGCCCCTACTTTTTCTAGAAACAAGCCCAGCAGAGGGCGGTTGCTCCGAGTGCGAACTGACCTTAAACATGATTCTATTCTCAGCATGTTTATAAGAGATTGGAGAGAGACAAACAAAAAAAAGAAAAGAACGCAAATGAAATGCATCCCAAAATTAGATCGAGATTAAGGTAGCCAGAAAAGAGATATTGCTTAGGGCTTCTTGGACGGAGCTGAGACTTGCGAGAAATAGAAATGATTTTATACTTCTATTAGGACAGTGACAAAACACGATCGTTGTGAAGATTCAGAAAATAATGGACCCTCAGTCATAGGAAGGCGAAAGAAATATGGTATTGATACTGGACTATCAATTTCATTTGTCTAGTAATTTTTTGGTAGCAATATGTATAGGGTCAGTGATCAAACGTGATCACGTATTATACGAGTGGATGTTACTATACGCTAATAGATCATAGGCCCAAAAGTTCCTTAGTCTTTTACAGGCAATAGGATTCTCAGATTTGTCATTCAATGATTATAGGACTCAGGTCTTGTGAGTGGGGCATAGAAGAGATACGTCTGCATGTTTCTTTGAATTTACTATCACAACAACTCTCTGTGACCAGAATCGTTGAGAATTTACAGAATGTTGGCCTCCTCTTATCTCCCCCACTTTTCTGAGAGTGTCATATTGGAGTAATTGTAGCGATGGTGACGCGATGCCTCCACACACCGCTCTCAGTGTGGTGTACGTTGAATAGTTCCCCTTAAGAGTTAATGAGAGGTATTCACATTGTCAAAGATATTGGAAAGGATCACTAGAAGAGTGTGAAGATCAAAAGTACAGTCTACAGTTGTTGAAAGAGTAATTTAGCGTCAACGATAATACTATAATGTAAAACGAATATCGTGATAAATCTGTTTTATTGGCTATGATTCTTTACTTATATGCGAAGATAGCTCTCGTTAGTAGGCATGTTAAATCACGAGATGAGATGGTCAGAGAATATTCAATTTGTTTGGAAATTAGTTCAGCGAGCATAGAGATATCTTTCCAGATACCGTATTATCGAAAATTAGTGGATTTCGTGAAGAACATAGGTTTTATGCGTGGACATGATATACAGGCGCTCTCTCATTTTATGTTTAATTGTAAGTGCAAGAGAACTACACCGCCATTTCTCTCACATAGTTCACGATACCTAAAAATACATGATCATAAGCCAACTCGTCTATATATACCTCTAAAATATATAACATATTAATGTTACATATAGCTATATGTGATTATATCTCTTTTACTTATATACTTACATAACTTTGATAAATAACTACCGTGTACGTCATAATTATTAGTGATACATAAATCTATATAATGAGATACGTTAGAAAGCCTTATATATATCATAGTAAACTATATTCATTGGTAAGTATCAACTAGTTCGTAAATAATGATAGGTACCTAATTTAACTTGTGAATAATATAATTGTTTCATATCCATAATATTATGTTTGCATATGTATATTATCAATTAATATTATTATATTAATTAAATATATATATGTATTAACTATTTTGAATAAATTATTATTATATGAGCATTTAATTGATTTTTTATACTAGAATTATAATTAATAATGTTAATAATTTATATCTAAAACGGAATATATATATATAACCAAATATATATGCTTATAGTTGTTTTTAAATTGCACTTTTATTCTACTCATGTAATATAATATTAATATAATAATATTTATGTATTATATATAATTATTTAATATGTATATTCAATATAATACTATAATATTTATGTATATATGTTTAGGATCTATCGGATGTAACTACAGTATATGCTATACGCTATATTATTATATGTAAATATATTCTTCATAAAAAAGTTTGCGTATTAAATAATATTTTTTTGCCTTCATATATTGATTTAGTATATAATATTTTACTATTATGATTATATCTTTCGGACTATAATATATTAAATACCCGTCTTTAGAAGTACTTTTGTTAAGTACTTTAATTATTGTATTTTTTAGTATTATTATTATTTATATATTATTGATAATATATATATAATAATTATATATATAAACTAACTTTTCTCACTCCGTGTATTATATAGCTCAAGATTATATTAGGGATTGGCCGGACGCACGGGAGTATGCTCTCGTGCACTCACGGTCCGGTTGTACGTAACTTTGTAATATAGGTGTGTGCAGACTTCATTTTGGTTCTCACGGTTGTATTGCTGTGTGCGTTGCGGCATCCGAATATTCCTCTCAGCCGATCATAGTGTGTCTCTGGCTCGCGCTGCACGCAAAGAGAGTGCGGTGTCTGTGGAGCATAAGTCAAGAGTAGAAAAAAATAAAAAGTGCAATAATTGATTACATAAACTCCTTTTGAGATATCTCTTCAGTCAGTCAATAGTTGTCGTAGGATGAGCTCCACACTGAGAAAAAATTGGTGGTGCGGTGACTCTCATTGAGAGATGTCGAGACACCACACTCGTGTGTGTGCAAGATACCGTGTGCGTTTCAGGGAGACCATCTCTTTCGCTCTGCAGCCGACACCGGCAACCAGAACGTGGCGCGCGGACAAATATTACAAACAATATCAAAAAAGAAAGGAATAGGAGAAACAACAGACAATCTTGATGGATATGAGATTTTATCGATTCACATATTATTTACTATGATCTCGCTATAAATCAGTAAAAATATAGTGATAAGCTCTCAATAGCAAGATTTCGAAAAAACATCACTTGTGATATAAAGCTGAGACTTCTCAATATCGTATATATATACTCTAAATAATGAGTTATATCTCAACAGTAATGAGGTGAACTTTTATTGTTAATCATTTTTATTATATTATTATATGACTCATAGTATATAATATATATATATATATATTTACTTATATGTTGATAATAAAATAAACTATCATTATCTAAAAATATATGGATATATTACTAAATATTTATACCTATACCTTACTTATATATATATATATGAGGTATGATATGATGCTTTGCTCTACTAATAAAAGCCACCTAAATACTCTTACATATACTGCATTTATGCCCCTTCATAGGTGTATTGGCTATAGATTCAAGTAATATCAAACCCATAAGAGTAGGCTAAACAGGTTTACCAAAAGTTAATTTTGGAAACAAGGTTGAAATAATTAACGAGTAGGATTCATTTAAAGTTTTAAAGTAAACAAAACACGGCTTAGCATCATTCTGATATTCCTTGAGTTCCGAGGTTATCAAATAATTATTAATAACGAATGTAATAAGTAAAACTCAAAATGAGTTATTTCCATTTACTGTAAGGTTCTATACTGTCCTCATTTATTCTGTTATATCATAATTAAGTCGTTGTTAACTGAAACCATATATTTTTTTTTTTTAGATTCTTTCAATATCGTCGCTTTAATCATTTTAATTCTCTGGCTGTCATTGTCTGAGTGGTTAAGAGAATCATGACATCTCCTACTGATGACGAGTTTATGCTTTATAATGGCGATATTTTTAAAAGGTTTACTTTAGTACGGTGATACAATTGGTTAGAATAGAATTTATCATGGGATGTTAAGATGTTTATTTTTTCAATAAAGCTACCATACAAGCAGTCAGATTCATTAAGTTCTTGCATCTTATCATCATTTGCAAAGTACTTTTCCAGTGAGTGGCAACGTCATAAATTACTGAAAGTTGTGGAAATTAATTATGTCCTGATTTAAGTGCGCAACAATTGACCTAGATTTTGAAAGAACTTTGGCGACTGAAGTTTGAGATGTCACTCCATTTCTAATGGAAATGTGTATTAGACAAGATATAATTCTAATTTCGATATAGAAAGACTGTGTATGTTGATCATAATAAACTAGGGTTATAATTAATATAATTTGGTGATATTCTCAAGAAAAAAGATAATATACTCGAGCTTTCTTTTACTTAATCATGGATTTACAATAGGCATCTATATACTATTATGTAACACATAGTCTAGAAATCACACTTGTTCTACGGCACTTTGTTAGTTTTTTTTTTTTTTTTTTTTTTTTTTTAGTTTGAAATTCATATCTACTACATGAAATTAAAACTAACATATTCGATTGATAACTGGAACTCCTGGATTTAAGATCAATATTTAAAATAATTTTAAAAACTTACACTGTAAATATATAAAAACAATTTTTAAAAATGGAAGTTACTTCTCAAAAGGTGTACGGCCGTTAAATAGCAGAACATTACAGAAACATTACTATTTGTAATCAGCGCACTACAGATTACTACATGAAAGTTAAAGATAAAAAAAAGAAAAAGCTAACTTGGATACTTGTTCGATACAGTGAAGATACCGTCACAAATAATATGCTATAGATACTTACAGGAAACATTACATTTTTGGAATCAACTGGGATAAAGCTTAATTAAAAAATGGTAATAGAAAGAATAAATAAAAGAAAAAAATAAAATATACAAAAATAGCTCGAGCGGGACTGTAAAGTGATGCACGATGGGCGGAGGGGACGATTTTCATACCCACCACCCACCGTGGTGAGGGTCGTAGGTATACCTCCGGATCTACCTCAGTTTCAGAAAATACTCCAATAGACTGTCAGGAGGTTCCAGGTCCCTTCACCCGGAGGGGCTGGAAATTAGTCCTACCAAACTAGTCGTTCCGTCGCGAAACGGTCTGAGAGAACGCCGACTTCTGCAATAATTATAGAGCGGTATGTAACACCGCTTGGGTACTTAACTTTCTTGTGATAAAGTCTTTGTTCACGAAATAGATCTTTACTGAAAACGTAAAACTTCCTATATGTATTTTAACCTGTATCTATATCATGTCCGTCAGTTACACTATTATAAAATTGTCCTAGCCTCCGAATCCGGACCCTTTATTTTCACGTAGATTACATAATATTAAAAAAAAAAACAAAAAAATCAAAACTGGCGGAGTCGTAAAAATAACGAAAAAGATACTAACATAATATATTATAATTAAGTATTATTATCCTATATATGAATATATAAAAATACAAAAACTATAATAATTATATATCTATCGTAGTACTATTACTCTTATCAATTAACACGCATATAACCTCGCTTAGTCCTATCCGGCAAAGCATAATTACAAGGGAAATTAAATAATAATTAGAATAAATCACATTGTTCCCTAATTTATTATATCATCACACACATACAGATTTTTCCCAGGATTTTAATATACTATTTACAGTCCCTTTGGTGTTTTCGCCTTGTTATTTCTAGCGTACCTTTGACATATTTTATTTATCCCTATATCCGTATTGTAATATTATTTACACTATGTTCATAGTTTTACAAACAGATGTTTATATTATAATTAAAACTATTTTATAATGATTATTATTAGAGTAAAGATAGAGATTAATGAATGAAAGAGTATAAGAGATTGAATATAAGATATAATTAGTATAATATAGTAGGAGAGAGAGAGAGAGAGAGAGATATAATAAGAAGGTGACAAAAAGATAAATTGAGAGAGAGAGAGTAGAGCTTTTATAATGCTAGCATTTATTAATGATTCAAAATATTATATATACCTTAATTATTAATTACATATAAGTATTAATGTTTCACTTTTCATGAGTAATCTTAAATTTAAAAATAAAGATAGATGAGTAAGAGAGTATAAGAGATTAAGAAGATTGTAATTTATAGAGAAATATTAGAATTGTAGAGATAGAAGATAAAAGATGAGAGCATAGATAGATGACCGAAGAGTATAGAGTAAGAGATATAGATATATACACTATAATTAGTAATATATATAGATTAGTAATAATGTAATAGAATATAATGAATAGTATTAAAGAGAAGAGGAGAGATAGTAGAAGAGTATGAGCATAGAGTAGAGAATAGTTAGAGAGAGAGAGATGAAGAATAGATTCTTTAATAATTCCTCTTTTTTGAACAACTTCCGTTAGGATCTCTATTTTGGACCTTTTCATTATGTTCACTTAGGAACGTATCTTAACTCCTTGGCTAATGCGATTTTGTTCATTTGCTATGTTTTCTTTTGTCACATATTGATACTCATTTTCTTGTTTTAAATTTATTATTTATTATTTATTTATTCTCTTCTGGTATTGCGGAATGAGGTTTTGAAAATGAATATAATATCGTAATTTATCATTGTCACTCTACCTTGACTTTTTTGAAATAATACTTGAATTACCAAAAAGCTGTCCCAAGAGTCGCAATTTTACTTTATGGGGCATATTGGGTTAACATATATATAATATATATATATTATATAATACTATATATATCCTACCACTAGTATAAACATATCCTATATTGAGTACTCTCTATATTATATAACGTATATTCATATTATATATATACATATATATATTATATATACTATATATTTATTACTAAATATATATATAATTATAGTATGTCTTACCTTTATATATATATATGATAATATATTATATATATTATATATAGTAACATTTAACAAAATAATACCAATTATCTTTTATAATATTATATAAAATACTCAGTGAAATGTGAATATACGCAGAGGATAAAAGTCACTGCGATGATTATTATATAATAGGTAAGTGAATATATATATATTATATTAACGAGATGAATAGCATATTATACTTTTATAATAATTAATAAGTTTTGACGTAGTAATGTGATTAAGCTAATACTATCATATATATATATATATAGTGGTATAATACTTAGGTACGGTGATTAAGTATATTATTAACTTATATAATTTATATAATATATAATATTGGCAGTCAGCATAATTTATATAATAATATAATATATAAAATATTATATATAAATTATATATATATATATATATAATTAATAATATATAAATTATAATTAATTATATATTTTATTATTATAATTTATAATTAAATATATATATATATATTTTATATATATATATATATATATATATATATATATTATATATATATATATATATATATATATAATATATAATATATAGTATATATATTAATTATTATATAAATAAATATATATATATATATTATATATATATATATAATATATATATATATATATAATATATATATATATATATAATATATATATATATATATATATATATATATATAATATATATATTATATATATATATATATATATATATATATATATATAAATATTATATATATAATATTTAAATATAATTATATATATATATATATATATATATATATCTATATATATATAAATATATAATACTTTAGGTATATATATTATATAATCTATATATATACGGATATATAATATTTAACTGGTATATATGTTTTTGGGAAAGGGTTAAGGGTTATCGTTATGGATACATAGGATTTTAAATATAATAAATCTTTGGGTAGAACATGGGAATAACTCAAAAAAATTGGGATCCAATACTGGGTATATTTATAATTCCATTAAGGGTTCAATTACTGGAATTGATCTTAGGGGAAATTGGGTAGCTATTGGTGTCTGAAGTAGTCACAGTAATATCTTTAATGTAAAGTTTCGTTTGATTTAATGACCTTAACCAACCACCATCATTAAAAGTGATTCAAGGTGTTCATTTTGTCTAGTTTATTTCACCTCTGATTCCTTGATTACATTTTTATAGTTATTTCTATGGTCCCTATTGTTATCAGCATTATTTATTAGTTATTTTCTTATGGAAATAATTAAAAACGTGTTGAGAATGTGTGACTTATTGCTAAAAACCGTGGAAATATTTATCTCCCTCTTTCCTGTTAAAATGCGATCAATTTGTGTAACGTATTCCTCATAATTTCATATTACCTACCCTTTTGTATTATAGTCATGATTGTTTGTCCTTGGTTAAGTAATTCAATTAATGGCTAAAACATTACTAGCCAACCTTTTTCCCGCCAAGATTTTCTACGTATAAAAAAGCAGCGCAGGGCTCGAGCTCTCACTCTTTGTCGTAATCGCTGTTTTGAACCAAGTATTACTTCCACATTTTGTTTGCATAATTGTTCCAACAATAGAACATCGAACTGCAAGATCATTTAAATTGACAACTAAAGTAAATTATTAACTTCACATTTGGAAGAAAATTGCTCATAAAGTGAATTTTATTTATTTTCTTTTACTGTAAGTCAAAAGACTTACTAATGTTATTATCAGGGTTGTTTCACATTCGTTTTTTTTGTTCTGGTGATACGACGATAAAATCTGAAACTTTTCTCTCCATGGTTTATCTGACATTGTCATAGCAAGATTAGTTTTCTGGCACTCGGAAATCAGTGTAATTTTGAAATATTATTAACCGCTTGCGTTTTTAAACCGGAGCTCCAATGGGTTGAATATTTGACCTTCTTTTTTTCAGATTAAATTTCACTTGATTTTTGTTTAGGTATTTTTCAGTTTTATAGTATGAAATCAGTTTTAATTTCTGCATGAAACTACCATTAGATTAATTTGGACGTATAGTCGTTGATGTCTGTACCCTAACTTTTATGGTTTAGCTCCGGGTTTAGGTGCTACATAGGTAAGCTCAGTGCTGTATATATGCAATATCATTTCAAAATATTATGTTGGCTCCTACTGTTCCTTTCATAGTATATATAGATTCAATTTCTAAGTTGGGGCAATTAAGAAAGAAAATGTTTTTAAGAAAAAGATTTTAAATTCTTGACGGTAATATTTGTATAATAAAGTACTGAATCATTCCTGTATTATTAATATATATATAATTATAAATAATTAAGAATTAATAAGTATATATTTAATTACTAGTTATTATTTAATATTTTTTTGTTTTTGATATATATTTTTTATTATTATTGTTATTATGTATTGCCTGACAAATACAATGCCTAAAGTTTGTAATAGTTAATAATAGAGTTATTGATAATTATTATATATATATATAAACGATAGTAATTTAATTTAGATAGTTAACTTTAAGGATATATTAATTAAATTAAAATTATTTTAATTCTGGGGCTTCACAGGTAAGAGTCTTTTCAAAAATTGAAACAAAAGATCACTGAGTCTTTTTTTTAATCAAAATATAACAGAATCGCAGTAATGAAGGGAGCATTTAAAGTTTGGAATTTTTTTATGAAAGGTAAGTATATTAGTAATTTTGGTCCCTTGAGTGTACTAAAAGTATTTTTTCATGAAGTGAATTCTAAAGGTTTCAATTGATTTCATTGCAGTATGATATATCATACGCGTGAGGAATTAAGAGTTTTACAAATATATCTTTTTACGAGGAAATGAAACACTGAGTAGGAATATTCTTTATTAGAACTATATGATTTTTCATTTACTTCATTTAAGATGTTACTTTTGGTGACAACTAAAAAAAACATGTCATCTTGGGTGATATGTCTCTATCTTAACATTTTTTAACTAAGACACGCCAGATTTTTTTTTGTGTCTTTTTCTACCACCATGACACACAACACTCACCGCTCACTTGAAGTGTTCATTTATGTGATTGAGTCGCCAGATGATCTAGTCCTCATAAAAAATTTGCGTTTATCTAATTTTAATATACCTGCATTAATTGATTTAAGGCTTAACATATCTAGTTGGTTTTATTTGTGTATATGTATGGTGGAGTAGAGAGAGCTAGTGCTCGATTAACACTTGTGTCTTTGTTAATTTTAAGAGTGTTAAATTGTTCCGTTATTCAACATGAACGATAATAAACATTTTGCTCATTAAAGTGTATATGCTTTCCAATTAGCAAATGCGTAGATAAAATAGTGAATATGGGCCGATTTGCCTTTTAAAACTCTTTTTTCTTGAGGAGAATTCTATTTTCGTTATTCTTAATGTTCTCCAAGTTTCTATTTATCTACTTTACTATAATAAGAAGGATCTAATCGCCCCTACAAATTGATTTTTTAGTTCGTATAGTTTTTACAAAATAGTTTGTGGGAGACCGATTTGTTTTGCGGAGCACCTTCTCTTGCATTGTCCATCTTCCTAATATTGCATAATACTCACGTTTTTAGTGTCTTCGTAATTCGTACAATATGTAACTTGGATTTTATTTATCATGTCCACCTGCGAAGTGTGATTCACTTGGTCTAGCTTACGCTCAACTATGCATACAAGATACCTTATCATTTTTTTAGAGATCCTATGTACTGGAGAGAATATCCCAGTTCCTTCAAGTCCGCTTTTTAATGTTCCAAAACCACAATAGATTGCCTTCGTATTGTTTGTAGGTGTTGAATTGCTCACTCGCATGTCTGATTTATTTGTATGTGGAGGTTTCTGTTGGATTATCCTGATATTGATTTTGTCTGGATTCCGGTTTAGGTATCGCGAAATCCTTGAGGTACAATGTAGCTTTTGTCGCTGGTTATGTGGGAGGAGTGGAAGAATTGGCGATTATAGGGGTGTCGGACCCCAGGAACTTATGTTCATCCTGACTCGGTAAGGGGAAAAAATTTTGGGGTCAAAATATCTCGGGAGGTTATCAAGAGACATGCGGCACGCTTATCCTCAATTTTAGGTACTCCGTAACGGAGAGATAGCTGGGCTATCCCCATACCTATTACGAACTTCATGCTATGTAACCAATAGTAAACGCGTTCCATGACTGTTGCATCAAGAGGCACTAATAGCACTTCACTCTCTAAGACTTGCGCTTGGCAATAAAATTACTAAACTATGGTGTCATTTATAAATTATTCTTAATAATAGTCTACCACTATCCTGTACTATTCTTATCAGATATCGTGATCAAATTCTCCCATTAGTTATCTACTCTGAAAATGTAAATATCTTCGATTGCTCTCTTAAAATTTCTACTCTCTTATAGAGTTACTAGAGTAACACAACGAGATGTGATAAGTAAATATACACGTAAGTACGTACCACATAATAAAATTCTTCTACTGCGAACATTTTAAATATACCCTGAACAATAGAAGGATTCCAAAAAAACTGTAATAGCTCTTCAATAGACAGAGTGAACTGCGGCACATGCCTCTTAACATTCGTTTAATTATTCTAACTATGATCTTATACCTTCCACTCTATATTGTGATCCTTGCATGATTTCGTACACATGTCTCTTATACATATATTGAAACTCTACAATTGTGCACTTCGTACGTCACTCAACACGTACTATCGATATTAAATAAATTCATAAAGTTGGGTGCAGTTACCAGTGTGAGCTTACAGATATCTTTATAATTGCTAGGTTGGCTCTTATCTTTGTTTACACTACAAATTATATATTTTTGATTAAACGAATCTTCAACTTTCTAGAACCCGTTAGGACCTTTTTTTGCTTTTTATTACTCTCGGCAATCTTGAAATCACACACTAGTTAATTTAACAAGAATATAGGTATGTATCTTTCCTGGAATCTCTATTCATACAATCGGCTATACCACACAATATATCATGCCTTACTCGTTGATGCACGGATTGCTCGAAGCCTCGAGCTCTCAGCTATGGGAAAGTACATCCTTTCCGAGAGTTTTCTGAGATAGTTCTACGTGTAATTGATTCGTATCACTATCGCATCATCTTTTCACTAGAGATCATGAGGACAAACAGACGTGGGTGGTAACAACTACAACGACTTTCCAATCTCTACATCTGTTCTATTTTCTGGAAGTCATGACCCATCTTGAAGAGTTCTTCTAGAGCATATGCTTCATAACTAAATTTTACCCAGAATGTCAATATATTTTTTCTAAAGCATCCTTCTCCAATATCGAACTGTATGACTCGTGATAATTTTTTTTACTGGAAAAATAATTAATAAAATAATTATATTTTTCATTTTTATTCTTATCATTATTATATATATATATATTATATTATAATTATATAATACAATTAAATATATATATATATAGAATAATTATATTATATATATATATATATATAATAATATATATATATATATATAAGAAGAAAAGACGAAAAATAAAATGAAAAAGGGAGAGAGAAAAGCCTATATAAATAATTAATTGAATGTGGTTATCCTTTCCCTATTTCACGCGGTGGATGAATTTTTCATATTGTGCATATAGATATAGCAATGCTAAAAACACTCTGTTTGAACCTTTATGTTATGAACAATATTAACCAATTTGGATTTGTGTGTATCATACCCTGCAGAGTTCTCTTTAGCGGCAGATTTATTGATGTGTTAGGGAAAAATGCAGAGTAAACGCCAGAACCGTTGAATTACTTATTTATAATTAGACATATTCTTGAATATATCAAGACACCATAGGATCACCTCTTCTTGCGCGACATAAATATTTGCTACTAAGATAAAAGCTATATTCTTTTGAGTTGAATATAGCAGAGATGAAAAATTTGCAATACTATCGGTAGAGCAAATTTATTTCAATACATCTCTTACACCAAATCATTAAGTTCTGCCCTTGGCAAATTTTGAATCTAAGATTTTAGTTTCCGTTTAAACATTTTTTTTATAGTAAAGTGTTATACTGGAAAACTACTATATAATTACATTAGCAAAAAGGGCATTAACCTGAAAATTTTGGAGGTTAAAGTTTGATACCTGAATATGATTTACAATTTGAGTGATCTCTAAACTAAAATCCATTAAATATGGATATAAACTAATCAATAATTTCAAGAAAAAACTTCCTTTATAACATTATATAGTTAGCAGCTTAAAATATCTTTTCACACATGTATTGGAATTTATTTTTTCTTACCTACTTCTATAGTCTCAACGCCTCATCAAAAATGTAACAAGCAACACTGTGTAGGGTGCAAGACTTTATTTTTGGATAAGAAGCTGAACACCTAAGTAGTAAAATAAATTTCCATAACAAAGGATGATTCACAGAAATGAAAATCACGGAACTGCATGAAAATTCTACTCGAGCATCTCCATCTATTATGAAAACCTACAAATGATCTATTTATCCAATTCTTATCTGGCTACATATCTCTTATCTATCTATCTATTCTCATTACTACTATTTATTTCATTGACTACCTATGCTATACTTGGTTTATTCTAGCCTATTAATTTATCCAATTCTTCGGCTAATCGTCAATCCCATATCTTCCTATCCTAATTACACTCATATCTACATGAACTATAGGTCACTTACGACTTAACAGATAAAATAATGCATTTATGCGCATATTAACCCATAGATGCGTTATTTTTAAAGTAAGGGTAATCTAAATTATGTTGAGATTATTATTTTTCATTATATGTTATAATTATTTAAGTGCCGTTTATCTTTGTAGACGTTTTTTTCTGGCTTATAGCGTTAACACATAATGAGTTGAAAGGTTATTTTATATTAAATTATAATAGTTACATATTATAAAACTTATGTAAAGAACAAACTCAGCATTACTTTAAAAATTTTGGTAGGCTTATATCCGTTTTGAGTCAATCTCTTATAAATAGTAATACAAAATAAATATATAAGTTTTAATAAAAATAAAATTGAAATATAATTTATTTAATAAAAATCAAAATAAGTACAGTAAGTATTACAAAAAGCAGAATTAAGCGGTTTTACGTTATATTATTTCCTTATATATATAATAATAACTCTAAGATTATCATATAACTAGATTTGGGGGTATTATACACATATTAATAATTATATAGCGTAGCATTATGTATGCTATATGATAATTATTAAATCTTTCTAATAATTAGCTCAGAGTATTAGGTATAATGATATAATAATATAGTAATAATATACATATGTATTTATAATAATATATATAATATTATACGTACATTTTTTAGTAACTAATATATAATAGTATATTAGTATTTTAAATAGATAATAATAGTAGTAATATATATAATATATATAATTAGTAATGAGGAGGCTATTCTAGGATAATTATTATACCTTATGTTCGCATATATGATATTTTTTATGGAATACATCCCATATTATTTACTTATTATTATTGGAATGACTGGGAGTAGCGTATATACAAAGTACATCAGAGTTTATCTACTATACACTGACCATATACATAAATCTAATATACCAGTATTAAAAACTTTATATAATATTATTACTATGTATTAATAATTCAGAAATAAAGATAGGTATGGCAGAGATGATCTGTAGATGGGATATATTAACTTACGATTTGGAATTAAGTATAATGAATATTATTATATAGATGAATTATTATATCTAAATAGGAGACTATATATACTAATTATATGTATGTGGATCATGTATATATATGGTAAAATAATATATAATATATATATATAATATATATATATATTATATTTGCTAGTTATCATTAATTAATAAATTATTTATATTCTCTTTCAAAATTAATAAATAAATTAAAAATATCTTATTTATAAAAAAGCCACTAAAAAGGTTTTAAAGATATTATATTATAATTATTATATAATTATAATATATATAACTACATAATTTAGGTATTTTCGATTATTTCGTTCTAACTTATACTCATGTTTTCCATAGTATAGTAATGTAAGAATGATCTTAATATTAAAATCCAGTTTAATCTTTTAAGGTAATAAACCAATATGCATATTCAGTAGTGTTATATTATAGTTAGGGAGGGGTAGTGATAGTAAATTAATATTCCTCAAATTTTAATTTCAAAAGATCATATATTGGTGGAAAATTGTTATACCCAGAAGCTATTCTAACATGTTTCATCACCATTTTCAAACCTGATAACCTATATATATATATCTTATTCTTAATTACATCATATTCATAGTTCTTAATAGGAGAAATACTCTAAACATCTCTTTTTTCATACCTACGAAAGTCCCAATATACATCTATAAGTATATAATTGCTATACTTCCCGTTATATGACTTTTCTCCATCAACACGCTTTATTTTTTCCGTACTTTACCAAATCGCATTCTTGGCTATATATGAAAATAAGTATATATGTTACTTTTAGTTAACCTGGGTCTTTAATCTGAATTAACTATCCACTATGTACAATAAATAATCTTTCTAGCATTAGCATATATTAATCTATATCTGTTGCCTAATATAATAATATATTAATCACCCTCCTATATTAATATTATAATATAATCATAACTTATTCTTTCTAATTCATGCAAATGCTACCAAAACAACTATAGTTATCTATCTATATATATTCTAACCGAGGAGTCTGATTAATTGCGAATATACTACGATGGTACATTCAATGCTAACGCTAGTTACGTTCTCATAATAAAGAGGAATGGACTGAAAACCTGCGGATAAAACAGGTGGCTTGCATGACCAATTATATAACAGCAATTACACAAGTAGTAGTCCATCTTCGATGGCTAAACTTTTCTACCCTCCTCTTTCACCCCTAATAATTAAATGCGTATTCAGTAGAGGGGCTCACCCAGACGTAACTTTCAACGCGCTAACCCTGATACGAGAAGCTATTTCAAACTTTGAGACATGTCGTTCCCCTCATTCCTCGCTCTGTATAACTACGAAAATCTTTTATTTTTTTTCTAGTCGGAGATTCGAAATATTTCCGATAGGAAAACGTGGTCATTTGAGGTTGCTACCCCTCAGGTTATTATCAGGATGATTCAAGACCATACCAAGTTATGAGGATTCCTCTACTAAACAAATAGTCCTTATTTTAATAGCCTCTACTAGATGGATGTATTTAAATATTAAGACAGATTTTTAGTCTATTTTGTGTAGTTATGATGTAATTAATTAACATATAAAATGATGGAAAATCTATCTATTTCCATTTGATCACGATAAATTAATTCAACACCCAGTGCCACTGGGGGGGCCTCAAAAATATTTATACTTGAAATCTAATATTATTACTGATAACGTTATTATTGGTAATTAAGTAAGTATCGGTATTATTAGTGTTTATTTGATTATTATTAGTATATATGATTATTATTTATTTTTTATTATATTATGATTATGAATATATTATTATTTTTGATTATTATTATATTATTATTATTATTTGATTATATTATGATTATTACTTATTATTATTATTATATATATATATTATTTTTATTATATTATATTATTACTGTAATTTTTCTTCGATTTTAACATATTCAACTATAAATTATATACACACAAATGTAGGTCATGTTATTAATTTATCGGACTTCGATGTGTGGAAAACGTGTGATTATATTATTATTAAAGAGATATGGTCAATAGCCGGTACTTAATTATACTTCATGTGGTCAAAGCTAATAGGTGTTCTTAAATATATGGTTATAGCCGATCCCAGAGCTTTTGATGTGGACGGAATGATCAAGTGTGTGTGCTTATTGTTGCAGAGTAGGCTATAAGTCGGGCCCCGTGTTCCACCCGTCCCCCTACAGTTCTCAACTTATTTATATACTGTGTGTAGTGTGGTCTCCTCATACGAAACTATTTCCCTCAGTTTGTTGCGAGCCAGAGTTTGGAGTCAGTGTTATCCACGATTAGTGCAGGCTTCGGGCCAAATTTTCGCAATATAACGGTTACCGTAAAAATATAATGGATTAGCCTTGCTCTGTGATCCTTCCAACTAATCGCCCTATAGCTCTTACTTGTATTCTAAATCTAAGATCTTTGAAACTCTTCTCAAACTCTCACTTTTAGGATCATCTGGAATCTCATTCACTCCTTCCTTTCCGATCGCCAGGACGGGTTTCGGCGCTCGTTTCGGGCGCCGGGTCTACTGGCGATATAATATCTTTCCTATCCTAACTGATTTTGGTTTTTCCCGCCCTTAGGAAACTGACGGGAGACCAGACTTGCGTTGGTGGCGCTTTTGACACATATCCAAAGCTGTTTTGACCGGTTATGGCACGCGTCACTGGGGGCTCCCAAATACTACTGCCCCCTCTCTTTGGGTTTCCGTCCTCTCTTTGCTTACTTTATGTCTAGTTTGTCTTTAAAATCGCTCAATATTGGCTGTTGTTTATGGGGCGACTTAATGGGGCGACGTCTTTCTCCCCTGTCAATAGTGGTGTTCCTCGGGTTCTGTTGTCCCTTATCTTCCTACTTTATTCCTTTTATCTGATTCTCATTTAATGATTTTTCAGCTTCTTCACTGTGCACTATCGGTATTATAACTCTATTCACTCCATATGCCCGATGACTTCGACCAAGGCCTGGACTAGTCGGAGTTCTTCCAACTTAAAATTCTTCATACTCATTTCAATTCTGTTCCTTTTGTTCTTTTACTTCTAGTAATCTGCCCGGTTCTTCGTCTTAACATCTTTCCAATTCTAATTGGCTCGGAGCTGGAGGGTAGCTCTGAGAAGAATTTCCGCCCTGTGGTAGGGTCGTCTGAAACCTCTGGGTGAAATTCAATTCTTTTTAAAAAACTCAATAACTTGTCTTAACCAAATCTCCCTCCTCTATAAGACTAAGACACCTTCTAGGACTTTTTCTTCTCAATGCCTCTTTCGACGGTTCTCTGCCGTCTCTCCTGTTGACAATTATAACATCTTACATCTTTGGCCTTAACATAACAAAAAAAAATAAAATGTCTTGAAAACCGTCACAATACACACAAAACAAATAAAAACGCGTTGCTTTGGGTTAGCGGCCACTCAAAGAAACTTTTTGGGAGTTCTGTTTAGATGGCGAGACTAGAACTGGTTTTTTCCTCTTCCCAGTTTTGCTCCAGCTATACAAGGGCCTCATCCACCCTTGGTTAATGGAGTACGTGGCATGATAAATTAAGCTCATTCTAATCTGTTGGCCTTCCTGGGTTTCACCCGGCTTTTGGATGTGGGGTCGAGTCAAGGCCAAAAGGCTTATAAAACTGGTCTGTACTTGGCTTCCCGAGTTCACCAGTTCCCTTGACCCTGTATTTTAGCGGCGCGATGTTGGTGCTTTATTCTCTTTGTCTATAGGTACGCAGGGCGGCAGAGTGCTTGCTTGTTCATAGGGAGCATTATCACACTTCCGGGTTTTTGGACTTCTCCCGTATCCTCTATACGGTTTCGCTCAACAGGCCGCAACTTGTCGTCTATTGTAGCATATTGTGATCGAATATTGCGTCAATAACACATGTTGCGAACTCACCATTAGTTTTTTTGTTGATTGTTTAGTAACTCCAGGCTAGTTTTCTGCGAGTTCCTTGCGGTGCTTCCTTCTTTCCTGCCCACTCTATCTTTTTCTCTGTGGAATTCTCTCCCATCATCTTCCTGTGTTATGTCCTTGCTGATTATATTTTAATTCACTCTCCCACTTCAAGCCTGCGTCTGTGCTCATGCTGCGTAATTTTGGCTTTTAAAGTTGTTGACATTTTCTGGTATGAAGTGCGTGTGAAGGGACACCTCTCTGGCTCTGGGTTTAGAGAAATTAGGGCTCTTGAATAGGAACAAGGTTCTTGTAAGGGATATATATATAATATCATAATATATTACTAGGGGTGATTTTATATTCGAATAGTATATTTATTAATATAAGGTAAAACTAATAATATATATACTATACTTATTTATATATATACTATAAGAATAAGATTTTATATATACTGTAGTAAGGTATATATAAATATATATATATCAGTGGAGGCTCCTGCCTTCTGTCTAGGCACATATTTTTAAAAATAAGTAATTAAAACAAAAATAATGTGAGAATGTCAAATCTTAACTTCAGAGTAGGAAGTCGTTAACTGTAGCTAACCATATTAGGCTCTCTCTCTCTCTCTCTCATCTCTACTATATATATATATATATATATTATAGTAAATATAATAAGTAATTTATTATTCTTAGTAGTATCAGCAGTATATTAAATATAATACTATATAAATATATATATATATACTTACTATTATACTTTTTGAACTTCACTATTTCTAGATATTTTTAATAATATAACAAAAAGACTAAAACAAGTTATAGAATTATCAAGACCAAAAGTTTAACGGGTTTAACCTCGCACTAATTTTCAAATGAACTATACCAATTTTTTATAGTAAAATGTTTGAAGTGACCTGCAAATAAGGAAAACCGTAAAAATAACTCGCGAAATGATACTGAAAAAGTTATGAAGTCCCCCAATGACAATGGAACAAATTATTTAATTTGACTAGCTAAACAAATTTGAAAATACAAAGTATATACACTCGAATATTTGTCTACTAGTGTCACTTGACCAGTGAATGGTAGTAAAATAAAATAAAAAAAAACTATTTTTTTTTACATCATAATCTTATATAAAAATGTATCTTGCAACTTTAAAACTAATTTGAAATATGAAATTTGAGACAATAAGATTTCCAAGATCATATTTCGAGTTTTTTTTTAACGTTTTCATTCTTTACAAATCATTTGAAACAATTTCCTATCTTAATTTAATTCCCAATGTTTTTCCGTTCTGTATACATGTTTGGCAGAGCCATCCTCTATAAGCAAATGCTATAAATAGGAAATTTGGAGCCATCATCACTTTTTCAGAATCACTTATCGAGCTCGTTTTATAGGTTTTTCGCTATTTACAGCTCACATGAAACAATTCATATAAGTTTCATGAAACTCGAGAGAGCGTTGTATAATTAATATGGACTTGTATATTTAAAGGAATAAGAAAATATCAATAAAATTTATGAAGTCCTAAAAAAATGAGTCGACAGTATTTTTTTGTCAATACAAATGCATGAGTTTTCTAAAATTCATTTTTGTAGCTATCTTTATATTAAAACAACTAAATAATAATATTGAACGTTGAGACTAGGCTTCCTGTGAATCATATATTTCCTTAAGCTGCTTGTTCATATTGCTCAATCTTGCAAGTTTTTAACCAAAGTTAACAAACTTTATGTTATTTTCATTAGACGAATTGAATGTTTCAGACGTGCATAGAAATTTAGACTTTATGAATTAGAATATTGATTATTTTAGTCTCAAAATTTTTTCATTGTATTCCATGGACATCATCGGTCATGCATTCCAACCAAATTTAGAATTGGGTTCAATATTAGAGGGACTTTTTTATTTAGATAATTTTGTTTACAAAACTTTCAATATACAATTAAAATTATGTCAGACTGTAACAACGACATGTATCACATCTTTAAACAGGAATGCATGCCAGCCCTGCTGCAGTTCAATAAGAATCCTCCCCTGAATTACTAAATATATATATATATAGAATTATATATATATACTATATTAGAATATAGGAAGAAAATATATATCATTTTATAATTGTTTAGGTAATTAGCAGTCTCTAGTGGTGCATTGTAACATTAAAACCAACTGTTATGTTCTGATCCCATATAGTACTATATATAATTATTATATATATATATTATATATATATAATATATATATATATATAATATATATATATTATATTATATATATATATATATATAATATTATATATATATATATGATAATATATATATATATATATAGGGTATAATAATAGTATTATATATGTATATATATAATATATAATATATTAAGACGGACTATTACTAATTATTATTAATGTTATCATAATATATATATATATATACATCATATATATATATATATATATAGATACTATATATATATACACTATTTAATATATGAAGAATGCATAAACTAGTTTTTTTTATAGAGACCTTTTATATACTATGGACTATTATTTTGTATTGACTACGGACTTAATTCAAATTGAAATTTTGGGTCAAGTATTTCTAAGTCTTTCCTTCGCGCTCCCCAATGACTACGGCCTTTGTTATATATATATATATAATATATATAACGTAGTGTATATCAATATATATATAAGTATAATAACATATATATATACCGTTACTGGGTATTATATATATAGTTAAGGGTTATTAGTGGTATAATATAACCTATATATAAAGTAATATATTAATTATATATATATTCAATATATATAAATATATCTATTATACATAATACTAAATAAATATAGAGATATACTCACCTGGTTAGAGTAATCACTATATATGATATTTCAATATAAGATTAATTCAGTATATATATATAAAGTGATATACATATATATATATAGAATTAATGTTCAACATATATTACTATATATATATATATATATATATACTTACAAAACTATGAGATATACCTATATATAGTAGGACTAATATAAGTTATACCGTATATATTATATATATACATCATATATAATATATATATATATTATATATACATATTTTCTCTGACTGTAAAGGATACTTTGTCTTTACATCTTTTTAACATCTATTAAATACTACTATATTAATTTATATATAATATATATATTAATAATAATACATATTATATTATTAATGGACTAATAGTTTTAGAAAGATTAACTTAAAAGTTATATTTGTACTCTCACAATATATATATATAAGATAAAAGAATTTCCTATTCACAATTCATCAAATAGCATCTATATTTCACTATATTTTACCGATTGAACTATCTGAGATTATGTAAGTATGTACGTCCACTCATCCCCCCCTCTCTCCATTTATTAGAGTTCTTGCCAAATCGACAAAAAAATATCCCTTATATATATTCTTATAATTTAATAATACTAATAATACTCTAATATACCTATATAATAGTAATATATAGTAGCGTTATAGGTAAGTATATAATTATCATACAGGGGCTTCTATCGGTATTGTGAAATTTTTAATAAAAATGGGCACTATTTTATTCATATGTAACCAATTATATGAATAAGGTATATTTAAGTTATAATAGTATATTATAGGTATTAGTAGTATTATAGTGTATATATAAAATATATTAAAGTAAATTACTCAGAATATATAGTTAGTCAATATTATATATATATATAATATATGTATTGTAAGTAGTATATATATAGATATATAATATAATAAGTATTTACTATTATAGTGAATCAGTATATTTAGGTTAGGTTGCGATTACCCTTAGGTATCTACTGCAGGTAGGTCTTGGTCAGGAAAGATTGTGTTACATTGTATTATGGTCCTAACAGTGGATTTAGAGATGGCAGAATGTCTCTAGGTTTGGTAGCAAGCGCCTGCTTACGGCTCAATATACATTTCAAAATCTTTTCATTACCTAACCGGTATGTGGTCTAGGTTTCGCATGCAAATGAGCGTGTTTGACACTTTTTTATGATTAGAGTTATGTTATGAGCATGATGAGAGGAGAGAGAGAAGAGAGAGAGAGGAGAGAGAGAGAGAGAGAGAGATTAGAGTAGAGAGAGATGATAGATGAAGAAGAGAGAGGAGAGAGTTGATGGTTGTATGTTTATAATAGATTGTTCTGTTGTTGTATGTGTTGTTGGAGCTGTTTTTTATTACGTATTTATTTTGTAGGTATTTTGAGTATTAAATGTGAGTGTTAAATGTGCATAAGTGACAGTATACATGTATAATTGAAATACTAATACTCAACAGGTTAGTTTTAGTTATGGAAAATCTCTTCATACAGAAGCGTTATGAGATTTGTTGGTAATTCAGTGGTAGGGAGAAGCAATCTTTTTGTTAGATACTAACCGTTCCGAGAGAAGTAGCTTTTTCTCAAGTATCGAGAAAGAATTGGTTCGACCGAAACTTATCAATTTCGTGAAGGAAAAAATTCAAACGAATCTTCTTTAAATAAAAAAAAGGTTAAAGATTTCCGCGCGCGTCGGCCATTTGGGGTATAGGCCCGTTAGCTCTAACTGGTGCAGTGCAAGAACTTTCCGATAGAGGATCTGTAGTGTGTGCCTCAAGCGTATACAATATTTAAGATCAGACATTGGCTAAACTATGAACGTTAATGATTGTGTTATAAGATATAGCAAAGACTAGGGCATATATACTGAAGTTGACTATTTAATTTTCTGCATTAATAAATTTGAGCAGTAGATATAACATTCGTGTAGTACACATGATAATAATGTTAACTAATACTAAACTGTTTATATTTATTGTTTACTTCATATATAAATTTGAATATACATTTGTATATATATAATATTATATTAATATATTATAATATATTAATTAATATTATTTATATAATATAATATTTAATATAGTAATATTATATTATTATATATTAATATATATATATATATATTATATATATATATATATATATATTATACTATATTATTATATAATTAAATTATATATATATTATAATATAATATATATATATATAATATATTTGTACTCATATATATATTAGTATTAAATATATATATATATATATATATTATATAATAAATATTATATATTAATATATATATATAGGTAAATATATTAATAAGTATATAATTAATATATTATATATATATTATAATATATATATATATTATTAATAATATATATTAATATATATATTATATATATATATATATATTTAATATATAATTATATATATATTAAATATATATATATTTAATATATTATATAATATATATAGTACTATTAATTATATAATAGTAATATATATATATTTTATTAATATATATATAATATATATTAACCATATATATTATAGTATATATATATAATATATAGTATATATATATTAAGATATATATTTAATATAATTAAATATATATATATATATATATATAATAATATATATATTATATATTAAATATATATATATATTATAATATGATATATATATATATATATAATAATAATATAATATTTTATATATTATAGTATATATAATATAACCGTATATATATATATATATATATATATTATAAGTTGTGTGTTTTTGATTGCGTGGTGTGGTGGGTTTGTTCTGTGCGAAGATATGAGATCTTGTCTTTGGGTTGGTTTGTGGTTGGTTTTTTGTTGTGGTGGTTATGTGGTGGAGTGGGTGCCTTCTCGAAAGTTGAAGATAAGAATTTTGTCCACTGGCGAAGATATGAATCTTAGAGTGTATTTGCTTTGTTTGTTTGTTCTGTTGCGATGATATGAATCTTGACCGGTGGTTAGAAGCTTCTCAATGTATGAAGATAAATATATAATATATATTATATATATATTATAGTATATATATATAGTAACTATATTTGATTCGACCCTTGTCGAGTGGGGAAGAAACGAAAACCAGAGGAAAACAGAAGGGCCAGAAGAAAGTGATTGGAAAGATGGATTAGTCTGACAGTATTTATGAGAATAAATAGTCTCAATAATCTATCGCAAAAACAGTTCAGAAGTTGCGAATTTTTTGAGAAAGAGAGAGAGAGCTTTTATTCAGGTTAGCTGCAACAGACTTGAGAAGAAAAAAATTGCGATTTCGTATTTTAGGAATGTATGAATTATAACATTTAAATATTAACTTCATTTGTAATCTGGGTTCGAGGAACCTTCAAAATTTTAAATCATTTCTTTAGCAAATTTCGGAACTGAATTAATAATACAGAAAAATTATAATGAAGAAATTAATATGGATTGTAGGAGGCGAAGCTGGGTTTTTCAAGTCAAAGTGAATTTGTTTTGAAGAAAGTTTTTCGCACTCTCTTCCCTGGTGGCAAGGGTTCCGGAAGCCCCCTTCTATCAAATTAATATTTTCGTGAATGGTGATGATATACCTATTACCATATAATAATAATAGTGATGTGGGATAAGATAATAACGTTAACATAATAGTAAAGTTGGTGAATATTTTAAATACAGTGAATATAATGTATAGCGTAATAATATTAATAGTAAAAAGTGCATAGCTAATAATAATATTACTGATAAATATTGTATTAAATGGTAGATATTAGTGATTTGTGGTATTGAAGAAATGCTTCTGCACGGAATCAAATTAATAATGAAATGATGGTATATGTATATGTATGTGTATTTATATGTTTATGTGTATGTATGCATCTGTAATATGTATATATGTAGGGTTGGAAAAAAACCATGGTTTTTAGAAAAAAAACAAAAACCATTGTTTTTTTTAATATTAACCAAGTATCCAAGGATTTGTTTTATGGGTTTTTTCTCTTTTTGATGGTTTTAATGTAGTTTTAATGGTTGTATAGATCTTAAAGGCAGACTCGGTACTGAAAACAGATGTGACAAAACAGAAGAACTACAAGGTTGAGTACAACTTTGTCCTTATTTTCCTATGATTCTAAACTGCAAATACTAATCATTGCTAGCATCGATGTGGAGAATTACTGTATTTTTGCTGCATTCATAAAGTCATATGTGAATATAAGAGGGTATATTATACAGAGTGTATTACAATGTAAAAAAGGTTTATTTATTATTTACAAAAAAAAAAAAAAAAAAAAAAAAACGCAAAAAAGAAGTTTATTCAAATTAACCTAAATGATATATCAAATGATTCTTATTTACCTTTATAAAATACAGGAATTTATATATATATAGTATATATATATATATATAATAGATATATAGTATTATATAATATATAATATATATATATAATATAGTTGACTAGTATATAGTAGAAGAGAGAGAGAGAGAGTGAGAGAGAGAGAGAGTTCATTCATTAAGAGTCGAAACTGAAATATCAGTAAGAATTTTAAACAAAACGTAAATTTACTGCCTTTAGCTGTCCCACCTATTTCTAATGTTGCTGTGCACAAATCCGAAAGTTGAAAATACCCTCAATATTAGCATTTGATGAAGTTGCTGACAATGTGCTTACTATTTTATTATATATGACCTTCTCATCTAAATTTTTCTTTGAGAGATCTGTACCAAAGGACAATCAGTCTGCTGACAACAGAGACCCATCAAATAGGTAACTTATGAAATTTTATGAAATTTGCTCTTAAATTTATACAATGGGCAAATCAGGAACCATTTTCCATAAATCCATTCTTGAACTCATCCCTGGAAGTACTCGTCTGATACTTGGGTTAAAATATAACGGCCAATAAGTGAGCTTCTGTTACGGCCTGATGATACTCCTTTTACTTTGCGAGTATTTTTTATCTCATCAAGAGACGATGTCTAGCTCCATGTTCATATTTCTACAAATATAAACAAGCCCCCATACTACTATTGCCTTCTAGCTTGGTTAATGCTGGGGCCACACACTCACTAGTTTATTAAAACTTTTGAAAATTGGCACGATGGTAGAAAGAAATCTCAAGAGCTCGAAACAAGAACATGTTTTAAACATGTTAAATTACAAATATATATATATATTAAATATATATAATATATATATATATATTAGTATATATATTAATATTAATATATAATTATATATATATAATATAATATATATATATATAATATATAAATAATATATATATAGTATATAATTAATATATATATATTATATATACATATAATATATACTATATATATATATATTATATATATAAATTATATATATATAATAATAATATATAGTAATTATATATTATTATATAATAATTTATAATATAATAATATATATATATATATATAAATAATATATATAATATATATATTAGTATATAAATATATATAATATA
>JABUQX010075948.1:0-7500 GCA_015478945.1 Trachelipus rathkii
AGAGAAGAAAATTTCTAAGGGGTACAAAAGAATATACTAAAAGTACAAAAATTAGATTGAAAAAAAAAGTTTCTAAAAGTAAACCCAAATATATGGCTTGTACGATAGGGTCTTGGCCAGAGATGGAACCAGAAAAAAATTAAAACGTATTTTTTTGTTGGAATTGGTTTCCTGTTATGTATCTAGTATATAGTATGGATTGTTGTTATGAGGAGGGACATTTGATGTGAATGGGGATTAATTTTGTCAGTTGTGTTCTAAGGGAGGTCATTATAAGGTGTACATTGGTACAGTGAGGTCTACATTATTGTGATGTGATAACTTATGCTACGGCTTAATGAGAGTGTATCTTGTTTGAGTGGGTGTGTGGTGTGTGTTGTGTGGTGTCATTATATTTGTTAGAGGAGTTAAGTCAGAGGTGGGATTATATTATTTGAACTTGGAAATTATAACACAGGGGAACTTACCTTTTTCTAAACAACAACAACAAAACACAGCCAAACAACAACATACAAAGCACATGCCGGAACAACTCAGAATATTATTAACCCTTTTTGAACCGGATTATTGGTCATTTCGGTACGCTGTTCGGTTAGCATCGTTATCTTTTTCATATCTGTAATGTCTGAAAATAAAAGTCTCATACCGTTTTAATCTGCAGACATGACGAATTCGTCAGTAAGTGACATGTACTCTGATTGTCTGAATATGAAGCATTCCACTGGTCGGTTCGCTTCACAGACTCCCTTTACGAGATCTTGTAATAACCCGACATGTCATTACATTTTGTTCGTAAACAATGCAAGCAATATATTACCTTGTTCCAATTTGAGATGGCAAGTAAATATCCTTAACCATATCAGTGAAAGTATTCTCACATGATACGCCGACGACCCGAAGCTGAGAGGAGTGTTGATAGTGTGTCAATCTGGTGACATCATCTTTAAAATCAGAGGGACAGACTTGAGCGCATAATTAGAATGAGATGTTGCTTTCGACTGGCTCGGATACGTTAAAAGTATTGATTATCTCAATGGCTACTGAATACCTAATGAGCTGTGTACATTGCAGCGTAAGTGGTAAGTTTCACTTTCAACATCTCAATATATAGGACAGCTTTGTTTAACATGAAAAACGACTTAAAGTCTCATCTTAAATGTGTTGCCATACTCGAGGACTTAAATCATGTATAGCTCAAATTGTAACTACGATATACACCGAAACATGTGGTTCCCGTATTAATGCAGTAACAGAAATGCTTAATAACTATCAGCCGATACGTTACTCTCTCTCGCGGACGATGATCGGGTGATATATAGCTCGAAATATGGCAGAAAAATTTTAGTAGAGTCGAAAGATGAAATTATTTTTCAAATCTGAAGTACAACTTCTAAATAAAAGCTATTTTCGTAGAAAACATATCAAGTTCTCCATCTCATCTAATTCTTTTAATTTTGAAGCTGCCATAACCGAAACCATTTTGGGGGCACAGGATTTTTGAAACTATGTTGTACTGCCCCAAGCACATCAATGTCCTGTCTTGCAGACAGTACTGTTATTCGTAGCGTCTGTTGTTAATATTATGTTCATATAGCTTACAGAGAATAAAAACTTTACTTGTTTGTCTTTACCAATCGTATTATCTAGCGTTAAGTTTGATCTCTGTGCGTTACTGTTGAGTCCTGCTATGACTTTACGGCCTTTCCTTGTACATATATTCTATTCATTGTTGAGGCTATTTAGCTTTTATTAATTGAAATTTGTGTACTTAATTACTTAGTTACTTACTGGTTAATTGTGAACTTTGTGTAACGTAACCATATCCTCTAAGGCTAAGTTTCTCGTTTGGGCTATTATTCATAGTTCAATGACACTAACTTATACTTTCGTAAGAACTTTGTTATCTCAAACAATAATGTTGATTGAAAAAAGAACTTATTTATGTTATGTTTATCCCAATATTATACTTGCTAGAGGATATGTTTGCCCTTTAATCAATTATATCAATAGACAGGCTGGAGGTCTTGCTGAATGCTGGCGGATTGGTTTGATAGGGATTTACTGCGTTTAGGTATTAAAACGTAAATTAATTATAAATAAAGGAAGAATCTTTTAAAAGCGACATCTACAAAAAGGGATTCGAAACTACAACCAAATCATACTATAAGGACCCCAACATTTACATTAACACAAAATTTAAAACCGCACCGCACCGCCACACTATGCAGCATTGAAAATCCTACTAAAAAAGTCCTCTCCTTCTTATTTTCCCTCTCATCCTCTTCGACCCGTGCACTCTGCCTTTTTCAGTAGGTACCCCCCAGAGTGGTCCTAACAACCGCCATACGACTTAATAACCCATCATATTCGAGTCTACGACCTCGATAACCCCTATAAACACACACCAACAGTATTTAGATGTGAACGTATTTGTTTTATAACTCGGCACCGAGTGGGCTGCCACCCGGTGCCTGAGCCAATCCACAGATTCTACATATCAAGTATTTAAACTCCAACTCTAATCTCTCACCAAATCTTCAGCCAATTAACGAACACTCGATTTTTTAAAGATGGTGGGTGCCCCATCGGGGGACCTCACGAGACGTAACATCGTCTACGACGAGTCTCATCGTCTAGCCAGCCCCATAATTAGCACGATAAGCATAAGTTCCGCGCAGTCTGGCTCTCAACTTCGCGTCAAACCGATCGAAGCTGCGGGCCTCGCGCAATCCGACAATCGAATGCGTAAAAAAACATCCCTTACAGGATCGTTTTCCGACCGATTCGATTCCTCGAAATCGAATTCGGACGGTATGAAATCAATGAATCAACATTGGTTATGTGCACCACCCTGCGCCGTCGGCTCGCTCTCTCTCCTCGATCGCATTGCGAACACCTGGTCGATGATAGCCGCACTAACTCAATCTCGTGGTTGGGAAAGCCAAAAGGGTAAAGCCGGGCTAGCGCTTACCCTCGGGTACCACCTCTAATACACTACAACTTGAAAATTACACGATCGACTACCCATACCACTACAGTTAATACCATTGAAGTTTCAGACTACACCTAATCTTGGAGAACAAAGCGTAAGGCAAGACTGCTCGAATACAACAAAATAATAGATATTATATATAAATAAATTTTTATAGATTATATATAAAAAAAAATATATTTATATTAATATATATATTAATATATTATAAGGAGGCAAATATTTATTAACTAAACATCGCACCGCGGATGTAAAACAAACACCGGATAGCCACACCTGAAAACAACCGATTCCTTCGATTCTGATTAATCGCCATCACTAATATATATATTATTATAAATATATAATATATTATAAGATAGATAAATAATATATTATAATAAATAGTATTAATAATAAACAATAATTTATAATACAGTTATGTGAATGAATAATAGACTATTTTTCACCAATCTCTTTATATTTCAAAATGGTGTGGTTCATAGTATAGGCTTACCTACATCTGGAGATCATGGCCTTGACTCAAGGCGAATTAGTGGAGTTTCCAATGCATTTTCCTCAGATAATAGTATTGATATTTATCGAATTATTGATCGTGTTCTCGTCGTGTCTCAGAACCATTTCAGTAAAGTTCAAGGCAATCCAAATTGTGGTCTTGTGGGGTGGCTGGGCTGGAAGACATCAAAGTCTTGGTCAAAATATAGGGATGAGGGGTGGTGGTAGGGTGGGTGGTTTAGTGTTATTGTTGTGTTATGTTTTGAGGGTGCTTTTGTAGTTTAGTTCTGTTGGAGGTTCATTAAGCCATATGTGAAGTAGATGTTAGGTGGGAGTGTTGAGTATGTTTTATGGTGATTTTGTAGTGGGTTATGTATTTTATATTTCTAGTGTTTTAGATAAGTAGAGGTGTTATTTTATTATTGTTAGATGGTGTGGTGAAGTTGAGTGCCTGTAGTCGGAAGTTGTTATATATTTAGGAGTAGGGTGTGATATTATTTGGTAAGTGAGTGGTGGTAGGTTTTGTGAGGTAGTGTTCGTAGGCTTAGGTATGGTTCAAGGTCTAGTGTTATAATGTTTGTAGGTAGGGAAATGCAAAGCATGTTTCAAGATGTATCTGGTGGATTGATGCACCAGCAGTCTCATCACCATTCACAAGGTTCCGTTGAAGTAGCCTCTTTGCAAAATTACATAAATGTACAGAAGAAATCAATTTCTCAGTCATTGCCTGAGACTCCTAAAATGAGCATGTCAAACAGTGGCAAAATTTAGAAAATTATATAAAATTCAAACATGAATATATAAATAAATATATATAGAATAATTATATATAGGATATTATATATTGATATATATATATTTCTTTATTATTATATATTAATATATATACGATAAGTATAATATAATATAATACGTAATATAAGACATATATAGATATCTATATACAAATATATAATTATAGTATTATATATATATAATAATGGGTTGTATTATAAGATAATATATAAAGATTATAATCATAATATAAGTTTAAATATTATATATTAGTATAATTTTAGGTCTGGCAGCGTACTGCCCAGAGGATCTAAGGTATGGATTTAACTTTTTTTTTTTTTTTTTTTTGTTTTTTGGCTTATTCATAAATATTCTTTAAAAATTATTCTTTTCCGCTCAAGTTGACGACGGAGTCAGAGGGGGGACTTCCCCCCGTAGGGGAGGTCGGAGGAACCCCCGCGACAACCCAAAACCAAAAGCGGGGGTTCCCGGGGATACCTCCCCTGGGGGATAAGTCCCCCCCCGTCGCCTATCCGGAGCCGAGAGACTCTACTCCTGCCATCTTGCCGGTACCGCAATGTATTCCTTTTAGTAAGTAACTAGCCAAAGTTGTGTCTGCGGAAGTAAATAGCTTTTTTTTAACTAAAGAAACCCCAAGGGTATACCGCAAAGATGCAGAGTGCGTCTCTCGGCCTCTCCGGTGACGACTGGGGGGAGACTAATCCCCCCGCCGAGTGTCTCCGGAACCCTCCGCTCTTTGGTGGGTGTCGCGGGTTCCTCCGACCCATCCCTCGGGTATGAAAACTCCCCCCTCTTCCCGCCTCCGCCGACCCCCTTATTTGGGGGAAATAATTTTAAAAACATTTCCGATAAATAAGCCAAAAAAAAAAAAAAAAACAAAAAAAAAAAAAAAAAAAAAGTTAAATCCCATCCTTAGAAATTTCGGCGATAAAAAATATATAATTTTTTACGAAGCCTCATATTCTCTAGCTACATACTGTAGCATTAAAAAAATCCGACCAATCTATATAATAATAATTATATTATAAGTATAATATTATAATATAATATATAAATATATATTGTATATATATAGGTTATGTTGTATCTGATAGTATTTTTATTATAATTATATAATAATATTATATTTCTATATATATATATAGTATATATACATTGCCAACACTTGAGTGACACATAGAGAAGTAGTATAGTTACTTTAAATTATTGTACTTATAAAATGAAATAAAATTAATTTGAAATAAATCAATTTGAAGCCCAAAAACTAAAAAATAAGCTTTTTTTATCGCAAATCAAATTTTAATTTTCTTACCTTAAAATAAAAAATATAATTTACAATTTCCAATACTAATTATTTTGAGGGAACACTTGCCACGTTGCATGGTGGGATTATTATAAAATCGATATCTTTTAATATATCGAATAGCTGACACGATACCGCTTAAACCGAACTTATTACCATATATATAATACTATATAATATATATATTAAAATTAGTGTATATATAAATATATAGTATTATATTATTAATATTATATATAATATACTTATAAAGTTGCATATTTATATTTTGACTGATAGTATATATATATATATTATTAGTATTGTTGTTAATCTTTCGAAGTCTTTGGTAATTGTGTAAAGCTGTGAGGTTCATTAATGATGTGAAAATCTAATTGGTACCGTAAATAAATGAATGAAAGATTTCCAGCATAAATATTTAATCTTTTCTATTCTCGTAACAAAGGGAATGCATATTGTTTTTATAAATATTATATATAGTATATAATATATATAATTATATATATACTATAGTATATATTTATATTAATATAATAGTATATATGAAATATTATTATATTATATATATAATAATATATATTAATATTATATAATTATAATATGAATAATTTATTGGTGCACATTTTAAAGTTTGTACGTAGGTATAGCGCGATATATGGGTAGTCGAGACTTTCGGTGAGAGTCGAGTAGAGTATAATATATTATAAGGAGTGTTGTGATATGGAAGTTGGAGAGGTTTTAAGTAGTGTATGAGGTATGTTGTAGACCTGTAATGGATATATATATAGTATTATATAATATAGTATATAAATTATATATAAATATAATTTAATATATATTATAATATATAATATATAAATATAATATTAATAATAAATAATAATACTGATTAATAAATAATAAATTGGTAACGGACATGCTATAAAAGTTCCAAATATTTTCATATTAGGTAAACAATTATCACTTCTTAATTATACTAAGTCAATCGATTCATTAAATGTCATCATCAATGAACTAGAAAATAAAAACAAAGGAAAAAACCGTTATAAATAATATATGAAAGCTTTTGTAAGTTTAAAATTGATCAATAAGCAATATACATATACTGAACTATAATACATGATACATTTCAGTAACACGCAAAGTGGGAAGGAGATATAAAAATTAAAATTAAGATAATGAAAAAAAAGTATAACGGAAAACACAAAAAATAAATTGATAAAATAAATGTTAATAAAATAAGAGGACATACTAACACTTTCAGACATTCATGAGAAGCAACAAGAACTACGTAATAAGAGAGAGATATCTAATTTTAGTTAATGTTATATTTATATATATTAATAATTATTAATATTATATATATATATATATATGTAGCGTGAGTAGATGAGTATTTTAGTATAATATTTAGATTATTTATGTTTGATGAAAAAGTATAGGATAACTAGATATATATAGTATATAATATGTGTAAAGTAAGTAGGATATATAAGGTGTTTTATGTTCAGTATTTTATTTATTACATTCAAGCCATCTGACTAATAATGTTATTAAGGGATGAGAAAATATTCAGTATATGAAGACTCGATGAATTAGCCTTAATTTATTGATTTACAGGGTTTCATTATTGAAAGGCTGTTATTTAAGATGGGGTGGTAAAGCTGAAATGCGTGGTCCCGGTTAGCGGATGTTTCAAGGTTACTGAATGGGAAACCGGTTCTAAGTGAGAGTCCCTTGTGCTTCGAAATTCTGAAGAATAGTTAAAGGGAGGTTTCTCCTATTTAGCAGGCATGGCAGTCTGCGCACTGATATTTGCAAAAAAAACGGGAATCAAGGATATTTGAGAATGTGTTTCTTGAGGTGAAAGAAAGATCCCACATTGAAGGAGTTGGACGGAATGAGTCTATGTTTA
>JABUQX010075948.1:15000-44849 GCA_015478945.1 Trachelipus rathkii
TCAGGATTGCAAATTGTAAACTAGAGTGTCAAAGATGTTGAAGTAAATTTATGTGGATATTGTTAAACATTGTTTGAGGGGTGGTTGTAGAAGAGTGGGGATGTGAGTGCGTGCCATTGAGTGGGTGGTGTGGCTTAACTGCCTCAATTAGTTAATGCCGCCCGGCGGGGCGTGTATGTAGTGGACTTGATAAGCGTTAAGTATTATATTGTGAACCCCGAGTTTTAGTGCATGGAGTCTTTTGCGTCAAGAAATTTTGAATAGGGGAAAACACTTCTAAGGCAGTGAGAACGTTCTAGCTTGCCAACCACATCGGGTTTTTATAATATTAGTCTCTATTTTATTAGTTATATGTGGAGAACGGCTCGCACCCTTCTTTTGCGGATATTCTGTTTTCCTTAGAGTGGTAAGTAGAGTGTTTCCCAATACTCTCAATATGCTGTTGAATCTACACAATAATGTTTTATGTAGAGCAGAGTTCCCGCCTATAGCAGTGCACAAAGAAGCTTATCGGTTGGCGTGAGCTGAAACGATCGTAATTTAATTTTTAGTTTATAGGGAGCAGTTAAGTAAAGTGAACATCCACCCCTACTCTATGTTTGCCAGTGGCGCCTGTAAATTTGCATTTAGCCACCCATGGAGGCAATTGTTCCCAACGACAAGTTTATATAAAGAATCAGAAAAAAAGGGAGAGGCGCGTCGGCCCCCCCACCGGTAAATTGTTTGGGGGCTTTTTATTTACCCCCTCTTGTGTCGTTTGATGTACTCAATTAGCTCAAATAGGAGTGGAATGTTAAGCAATTATTTGTGCCCTATGGATTATTGTGCAGCTAGCTCAAGCTTGCATGGTAGGAAAGAAGAGGAAAGTGGCCGCTAACAGAGTAGCATCACGCCTAAGCGCACACTAAGAGAATTTCTTATGAGGTTATCGGAGGTTGAACCAGTTGCAAAAGAAGGAAGATGAATGTAAGAAACAGAAAGACAATTAACACACGCCTGTTAGCTTTTTATGGCAGAGCTATTGCGGTTTCGTAATTTATAAGCAGCTCTCTCTGGCCCATATAGAGGGTCAAAATTTGTTCCTAGGGCCCGAAAATTATAAGCTCTATAAGAGCTCTAGACATGAATGCGCCGCAACTTATGAATCTAATTCTCTTTTCTTTCAGATTGAGACAGAGTGAAGGGACGCCCGAGCCATTGGTTTGTCTTCGTGTAATTATATATGCTGTGTTATATCTCCACTAGGACTCCGTGACGCGCCCGCTCAAACGAAGATGCACTCGACCCACATTCCTATGCCACCACAAAAAAAACAAATTAATTCGAAATTCTGCATTATTATTCTAGACTTTGTGGGTCTCCTATGTTTTTTAGCCTAATGCCTGCAACAAAAGAACTTTTTGGGAAAAATAGAGATCGGCATAGCTCGAATCTTGGTGGTTTGTGTGTGTTTTGTTCAATGTGGCCAATGCAAGAAAAGTGTTATATATTTTGCTATTTTATATGTCGCTGACTGACCTCTCCTCTCGCATAAAGAACTGAGATGTGGAAACAAATGAAAAAAGGCTCCACCCGATGAGAGCATTATGTTTTTTGATAGAAATTGACAGTACACCCATCCTCCGCCCCACAAGAGACCCTAAATAGAATGACAAAATATACTGGAATATCTTAACCCATTGATCAACCCACGAACCGAGAGAGAAATGTTCCTCAACCCCACATGATATAGGACCTCTTCGCCACTACCATATGAAACCTCCCCCCCCCCTCGTAACCTAACGATATAAATATGACAAGGAGACGGAAACCTCCATCCTGCTTTCAACAGCGATCCTGAAACGAACGCCAAACAACCCCCAAAAACAGTACACTCGCTACAATAAAATAAATCAGAGAACCCCGATCAAGAGAGAATAAGAGAAGAACTGCTACTCCAAGCGACATCACTATAGGGCTCACATTCTAGACTCCTATGATCCCAACGCTAGTAATCCATATAAGAGAGAAAGATAATACTTAGTCATTTGGGTTCGATATATTGCGTTGTTACTGTGTACTGATCACTGACTCTGAAATATGACGTGAACGCGTATATCTTATAAGGCTGTTGCTGTTTTAGTTAGACGACGCCATATAGAAGAGAAGATACAAATCTCCTACACTTCGAAGAGCAAAATGATATATATATGACGAAACTGAGATGTGGAGGAGGGAGAAGGACAGTAAAGTGGTGTAGGATATATACACTCGCCTCTCACTTTTATGGATCACAGAGAGAAACCCCCCCCCGAGTATCTGACTAAGCCGCGCTTCAATAGTGGTATAGTCTCTCATCCGGCCCACCGGTGTTTAGTGGAGTAGCGTGAGGTGGTTGGGGTGGGGTTCGAGGCGTGTGCGCCCGATACATAAACCCATAACTCTGCGGACCAAACTCTTTACACCAATTTTATTTGAACCATGTTAGTGACCGCCAGGGGTAGCTGGAGCTGTGAACAAAACTTTTTTTGTGGATGAATTATAATACGTGTCTTATTACTGTATGTTAGATAATGGTAATCCCTCAAAAAGTAATTAATAGACACACAATAGAGCTTAGTAATTTTGAGGTCTTTACCTCGCCCCTCCCAGTTCCACTGCGCCCCCATCCTAGCTTCGCTCCGGTTTTATTTCTTAAATAAAATACTTTTATATAACTTAGAATTTATAGGAAATAAGATATGTCATAGATATGACCTAAAGAAGATCAGGCACACACCTGCACGTCGACAGCGAACATGTGTTATCAGCGCACACTCGGCGAGGTGGGAGAAGGTGAGAGATGCCGCGTGAGAGGTGTAAGCTTCTCTCTTTCACTCTTTTTTTATTATGCGAGAGGTGGTCTTTTAGTTTCTTTAGTGCAAATAGTGTACTATAGTGTAGTGTGTTTGTGTTTTTAGGTGGGGCAGAGGGGGAAACCTCGCGTCGAGAGCACTTTGCAGGGGTGTTGTTATAAATATATAGTTGTTGTGGTTGAAAGTTAGAGACGTGTTTTATGTCTTATTTTATACGCTCACATAGTTCTGGTTGTGAGAGGGGAAAACATAAACGCCTGAGAGCACTCTCTCCCACTGTTCATAGTTATTGGGTTTAGTTCATGGTGTTGAGCTAGCTTGTTTTGAACAAGTTGTCATGCAGTTTAATAATTAATAGAAACAAAAGGAGATACCCATAGTTCTGATGCTTCTGGTAGAGGGGGTGGTGGGAATAGCACACCACACCATTATTCGTGTGTTTGTGAGATATATAGCTGTAGACTAAGCTCTTGAGGCACTGCTAGATCCCTTTACATGATCCGGCGTGAGTAAACTCGCTATTCCTCTAGCTGTTATTCGAGATAATAGTAAGTGAGGACTATGGAGTCTTGATATATAAGACACGCCCACCTAGTATCTGAAAGGTCTCTATATCCTCGTTGTTACAGAAATCTTTTTTGATGCCCACACATCCATACTCAGGGGGACCATTAAAGGATGGATAGAACCAATAATGTATTAGATTGGATGAACATCTTATTGATCGTATTTTGAATGGTTTTTTCCCCCCAAAAAGCACCCGTTTATGAAAAAGGACGTATATAGAGATGTTAATGCTGCTCGTGTGATAGAAATGGGTAATAGCAGTTGAAACGTGTGTATGAATATTGAATTCAGTGAAGAGGTATTTTAATGTTTGATTTTATGACACATTAATTCAAAAAGTTTTCTTATTTGAGTGGGAAATTTTAGTTTATGTGTTCTGAGGTTTTTTAGCGAGGATGTGTATTAGTTCTTCGCCCAGTGGTTGTTGGAAAACCGAGCCGCGCTGGAGATTCGAGAAAAAGGTTTGGCAGTCAGGAGTAGATCGTTTATGTCCCTCCAAGAAGGACAGAAATGTGAGGTTGGGGAGGAAGAATATAATATATATAGAGATACATAAAGTGTGCGGGTTTTGCCAGTCCAAATATTGTGAGAGGGTGTGGGGGTGTTGTGTGAGGAGTGCGTTGTGATTATTTTGTTTTTGCGTTCGCCCAACCTGAGAAGCCAAGGATTTGCATGAACACTTAACACTGAGGACGAAAATAGTTTTTTATTATCTCAGGTGGGCGGAACCAGGTGAAGGGTAACCGCCCGCAAACAGTCCCGTAAAGCAAGTATTTTTAGTGTTTTGTGCGATTGTTCGAGAGCGTGCGAGGCGCCGCAAAGTCTCTCTTATTTCGTAAGTTGAGATGGGTACGACGGCCCCAGAAAGGCGATGAGAGTTAAGAGTCTGTGTGGCTTTCAAGCTGGGCTGGTTTATAGGGTATTTTATTGTCAGGGTGACCCACAATTATTATTATATATATTTTATATTAGAATATAAGTTATTATGTGGGCTCCCATAAGTTATGGTATATAAGTATAGTGTTATTTTTTGTGCCACCCCTAAATAAATAACACCCAAGTATAGTTTTATTATTTTTAAGTTATATGGGGAGGTGGCATGCCATGATCAATTAAAACTATATAATTAGGCCCCTTTACTAAACATGGTTAAATTAACCAATAATCAGCTTTGTTTTCCTCAATAAGTGCAAATGTTATTATATTGTTATTAAATGCACCATGAGGAGCACCACAAACTCATAACACACTCCTTCACTCAAGCCTATCTAGAGATCTCACTTATATTATATGCGGGATACATCTAACCTTGAGGCTTAACTACTCCTAATGATAAGTGTTACTGTATGTGTGAGAGTGTTAGAAGTACACGCTAAATTATATTTCTACCTCATCGCACCCATTATATAGTGAAGTATAAAATCGCTAATGATTATATAAATAAATCTAAAAAATTCATGAGAGAGCGAAAGTATTGCACGTCTAATGAAGGATGCTGGTGTGTATTTTAAAAAAAAATCTCTCATTCATTTTTTACAAATAGAAAACGGGCAAGACTTAGCTTTGCGTATATTTTTTATAATATCCCTCTAATCTCTTACCTCAGAGCGCATTGAGTAGGAAGTATAGTCGTGAGTGAAATGTGTGTGAGATGTATTGCACAGCTTAGGATGTGCATTTTCATGACTGATCGTCATTCTGCTAGGAAGGCCGAATTTTGTGCTTTATTGTCTCCTTGACGCTTATTCAATTTCTATATGTCATGCATTGGTTTATGAAAGAATTAGACCCTACCTAAATTGGCGGGCGGCCGGAGTCTTTTCTTTTCTCTTATTTTTTAAGCGCCTTCTTTTTTTTTCCTCATAGTGCTGTGATACGGATGAAACTAGATCCGTCCCACCTGCGCTGAGCTAAAAGTCTACATCATGCAAGTCACCTTATGACATTGACACACAATGCAACAATGTAAAATGGAGACCGCACGCCGCTTATCGCGTGCATCATGAATCTATTTGATGCGATGAAGTCACATTTAACTAACGACCCCCAAAAAAAAAAAAAAATAACACATATTATATGACAAGCGGTTTATATGGCATGTACTAATAACACAGATAATAAACAGAGACTATGTAGCAGCACAGAATAGCTGAAAGGAAACTCACATCCTGAAAAGATGAAATACATTTGAAAAGAAATATACCAAAAACCATAAAGAACTAACACGAATTTTTATAGATCTGGTGCATCTTTTATCGCTATATATAACTTGGATTACCAAATCCGAGATTACAATGCTGAGTTTATTAGTACTATACACGGCGCCTGGCAACTAGGACACATTGACTGACGGAAGAAGTCTTAGTTTCAGGTCTCCGCCCAAGCCCGAGTAAGACCTATTAAACCCCCGCCCACAGCCATCGTCTCAGCTCTAATAGGACAGATCAATAGAATCTGAACAACGTAAAACACATAAATTGAGATCAAAAGTCAGAGCGTTATATTCAAGTTAATCACCCTTGATTCTTAACACCCCTCTCCAATAAACTCCCTTATTTTACCCTCCTCTTTCCTCTCAAAAAAAAAAAACCCCCCCCCCCAACAAAACCCCTCGGAATCTTTATTTTCAACAGCTTAAACCCCCTCAAAAACTTTTTTTTTTATTTTTTTGGATGGGCCTTCAAAAAAAACTCTTTGGGCGGAAATAGTGGGAGGACCGCTCTCTCTCTACGCTATAATGATTAATAACACCTTTTTGAAATGGAATGATGCTCATTTGTGTCGTTAGCCCAGGATTTTATTAGTGAGGCGTCGGCAAGTTCCTCGTATGTAGGATGGTCGCCTCTTGGATTATGAGAAGTGGAGGGAGGAATGCGCCTTGTGATGATTGATAATGTAGAATAGAGGACTTAGTCTTGAGTGGCGCACTATCAACTGGATACAGTGAGTGCTCTACATGATGATGGGAAATGTTTGCCCATGTGGACTATTTCAATGCAATACTACGTTAAGTGTGAACTATGTTCCATGGTTTAGTGAAGATTGGTAAGTTGATATAAATCTAAATAGTATATTTCTATGTGCCATTTTCTCTAAGTTCTTTCTGGGGATTTTTTGTGGACCAGGATGTATATACGTTTTACATGTTCTGTGTCTATATCGTGATTTGTGCTGCACGCATTATACATAGAATATATTTGATTTTGGTAAATATATATAGTGTCGCAATCTTTGGATGTGCCAGCACGACTAATATGTGGAAGATGCCAAGATAGAGATCGCCTCGTGTGTTATTAAATTGGGCCCCCGATGGCCTTGTGTATGTCATGTTATCAATGTACCTTTACGAAATCAACTCTGTTCCGGCCACCCATTATAGCTCCCTTTAAGATAACGGAGAGGGATGCCCCGCCTCAGTTACTGGTGACATGTGAGAAAGTCATAAATCTATTGATTGTAGCTCTTCGGTTTTTACCGATCTTCGCTACTAGTAATATATAATTTTTCGTGGAACTATATAAAATTAGCGTGAAGATTAGGTGAGCTCGATTACGCCCCTGAGAGCGCTCAGAGCGCGGCGCCTTTGCCGCAGAGAGGCTGATAATGTAATGGGGGGCCCACCACCCACAAGAGTCCCGTGATGAGTCTGTCACCAGTTGGCTCAACCGGAGAGACACTCGCCCGAAATGAGAGAGAAATGAGCACGTTTGGCAGAGCCGCGGCACGCGTACGCGCAAAGAGTGGCGTACATACGGACCCGTTCGCCACGACTGGCAGCCCGCCGATATTCTCTCGTACCCAAGCAGGAAGGCATGGCTTTTTTGTTTGTCGGGGACACCACAATAGAGAGAGCCAAATTTACAGGATAAACGCGGAGAGCCTGAGGCAGCTATGCCATTGTGTCCACTCCGCCCGCCGCGTCCCCCGGCGCGAAGGCTTGAGGCCTTTCTCTCTCTGCGGCGGAGGGGAGGGGGGGACCTCTTTGTCTTCATCCTACTCCCTCTCTCGCTGCACCTCCTCACACTTGTTCCTGTCCTGCCTCGGTTTCCACCGCGCGTTCTCATGCTTTAAATCTCTCTTATATATATTATTTTTATGTCGTCTTCGAGTTTATATTACAAAAATTAATCGTCCACTGGAGCGTTCCGATCTTCCCCCCTCCCGGGTGAGCCCTCACCCTACCCTCATAGGTACCCCCGCTACCAATCATCTAGTTTATATTTATGGGGCGGTGACCTGACCCCCCACCGTGACAGGGTAGAGATACCTCATGCTCATTACTCAAATTATTTTTATATTGTTATAGTTTATTTATTTATACCTGACTCACTCAGGATTATTAACCCCGGGGCCCCCCCCCGGCCCGCCGGGGGGCGCCCCCCGGGGGGCTCACTATATATAATTTATTGCGCGGTGTAGTGAGTGAGGTGACCCCCTACCCTCATCACTTAATCAAACTTTTCATTGTATTAGAGAGGTGTATACCAAGGGCACCAAGGGACAGAGAAGGGCTGGCGAATGGGAAAAATATAACATTAATGTGAAAAACTTTTGATATTAGAAAATAAGATAATTAATATAAAGCGTATATTTTTTCTTAATTTACTATAAGAAGGTTTTTTCAATTTTTTACACTTTAATACATAATACACTAGTTTTTATATTTAAAATTTTCATTTACTTTAAAAATAATAAAACATTATTATTTCATAAAATAAATAAATAAGGGACAAGAGGAAATTTATTTTATCTTTATTTTCAATAAATTAATAAATAAATAAATTTTATATACTTTAGTTAGGTCTTCTAAACCATTTGTTATATTTATATTTTAAAAATTATATTATTTTCATAATCATACCTAGATATTAAAAAAAAACAATTTCTTTCATATTTCAAAAAGCATTTTGAAATTTTGATTTCTCTTATTCCATAGAAGTAAAGGAGAAATAAATATATAAATTAGATGTTTATTTTTTCCTGTGAAAGGAAAAAAATACTCAGAATAAACTAGTTTTAAAATAAAATACTCTCAATAGACCACCCCCAAAATAAATTTATCCTTTAAGTGATATATATATATTTATAAACAGCACTTGTAAATAACAAGCTAAGCATATTTATCAATAGGTGAATGTTAAAAGTAAACTCGAGATTTAGTTTTAAAATCGCCTATATAAAAATTATTATTTTAACAATCTAACGTTTTATGCACCCGAGTCATTATACCACACCTTTTTTTTCTTTAAACAACAAAATTTATCAAAAACTAAATAGGACTTTAATATTTTTTAATTAAATAAAAATATAATTTAATATATTGTATAATATATAAAAATAATTATTGGTAAAATAAATCCCATATATATATATAGTATATCATATATAGATAGAATAATAATAAATAAATAAAATAATAAAAAATAAAAATGCACTTAATAACCATAATCTTTATTATAATAGAGATAGTAGTAGTATATTATATATTTTTGGAAGTTGTTTACTTATTTTATATATTGAATTAAATATATTATTATAAAATATATATATACCATAATAATCTGTTTATTATTTATGGTTGGGCTCATTTTTACACCTAGGTAAACTAATAACTTGTACTCCACCGTTAAAAATATTATTTTAATGTAATTATTTAATTTTAAAACAAATAATAAGAGATATGATAAAATTTCTATAGCAAAACAATAGAAATTGTTAACAAAAAGCAGAGTGATTATAAATGATACACACCTTTGATTTTAGTATGATGTAACATCTCTTTTCACTACATTTTAAAAGAGCGCGAAAATGCGGTAAATAATATAACACAAATATATATAATACCATATTATTCATAAGGGTGTTTGATGTCAATTTCAAATTATGACTTATGAAAAATTCTCTCAGTGTTATATTATTCCTTCTAAAAAGAGGAGATATTTAATCTTTTTTCTTTTTAAAAAAAGAGGTGTTAAAAAAGCATCAAAAAGCTTTTTTTTTTTATCTCTTATTCTTAACACAATAAATGGGTGCCCCGGTAATTTGGGCGGTGTTTTGTGTTGAAATTTATGATAAGGTTTATAATTTTTCTCCTCTTCTAATTCTATCTTCCTTGTTATGATTGAAGATCTAAAAGAGTTTTTGATAATTATTTGTAGCAGAAGTTTTCGAGATATCATGTGTGTATATTCTTTTATATATAATTATTGATGCTTTTAAGAAAGGGAAAAAAGCTGATTTAGGTTAATATACATGTTTATATAACTGGAGTGTTTCATATGTTTTATCTATAAGGTTTCTGATTAATAACTGGTCTTATGTAGTCTCTTGATCTTTCAGTTGTTTGAGAAGAAACTGACTGTATGTAAGTAGTAACTTTTTTTCATTTATTATATTTTGTATGTATCATTGTGTGTTATGTTGAAGAAACTGTGGGCGTATGAAGAATGTATGTTGTGTTTGTTTTTGGTGCAAATTGTGCTATAGGTATAATATAAAAAATCTGCTCTTAATATTCAACTTGTTATAACCCAAACTAAGACTGAATTATAGAAGGCCGAAATTTATGATAGAACCACCTGTAAAATTAAGAAGAGAGAGCCATTAAGGTTATGGTTGGACCCATTCTTGATTATACAGAATATATCTGATTAAATATATTAAGGAGAAGAGGTTGTATATGTTTAATATTGTTATATAATTTATTATATCATGGTTTGCCAAGTATTAAGTTAGCAGAGACCTAGTCAAGGGTTTTATGAGGTGGTGCGTGGAGCGTGGAGATAATATTATATAATATAATATATAAATACTATATATAATATATTTCCGATTATATAATAAATCATTATCTTTGGTGGAGGTATTTTTTTTATTAGTAGTAGTAGTACTTTATATTGTATTTTATTTATATAATAACTTTTGCATTTTATTAAAAATATATATATAACTTTTTACTACATATATTATAATTATATATTTTTATACTTTTACCAACAATTAATTTATAATAAAAATATAATAAAATAACATATATATATTTATATTTTTATTTATTTATCCTTATATAATTAAGTTATTTATGGTATTTTTTATTTTTATTCTATTAATAATAAATAAAATAACTTTTATTTGGTAGTGACTATTATTAAATTTCTTTTTTATTTCTCATATATAATAATTATTTTTATATTATTAGGACAGGAAGAAAAAAACAATACCCATTTCCATTTTATCCTAATCTTCTCAACCTTTAGAGTAACCAGCTTTTACTGATAAAAATCTCGCTTTTATGAAATATAGTCAGAATAAATTATTGTTCCTTCTCTTATTCCAACATTTCAACCTTTCTACGAGAAAGATTGAACTAAAGAAGAGAGGTTGGATAAATAGGGAAATACAAAAACCTTTACCCAAAAAAAAGAATCCTAAAAAACTTTATATTATATTTAGAGCTCATGATATAAAGATTATGACAATTGGCAACAATCTTTTGGTTCTCTAACCTCACCCCAACTTTTTTCTCGAGAGCGAGTGTGAGAAATGGAACATCATATTATCTTCCTCAGTAATTTGACTCTTTGTCTCTTCTTTCTCTGCTCTTTTTTCTCTCTCCTTCTCTTAGCAGCAGAAAATATAAAAATTCTTGTTTTTTGTAATATATGCTCTCTTGGTCTTATTAAACTATGATAAACCTTTTTCTTGTTTGAGAGAGAGCCTCGATTTTACTGTTTTTATACTAGCTAGTCTAAAAAAACCTTTTCCCTCTGTTTTTTCAAGCGATGGTCCTTCATATCTTGGATACTTGGTATTCCACAGAAGCCTTATATTTTCTCTTCTCTCTCTCGCGCTTTGTTTCCGTGGTTTTTTATATAAACTCTTTTTTTTTTTATTTTTTTATATATCCTGATTTTTATTATATTTTTATTTATTAAATATAAATTAATCGAAGATATACCACCTATCTCACTAATATAATGCTTGTTTTGACTGTTTAAGTGTATTGTGTTAAAAGTAATATAACTACTCCAATAGAGGTCCTTCAAACTTTTTAGTTTCTGAGCTTGTAACTACCACACATGGATCTCTCCTTTGCCATCTCGAAAAACTTGCAGTTTTTCCTCTCATACTTGTGGTTTTTTTTTTTTATTTCCTAGTTCAATTACTTTCATAGCCTAAGGCATTTTTTCACACAACTTTCTATATATCTTGGTAAATGTGATTGTTGGCTACTTTCCTATTTCTCCTCAAGCATTGTGGTATATCTTGTTAATTAAAATTGCTATGGACTCCCAGTTATATATTATCTCATATACAATTATTATACTCATCGAATTTTCTCTCACTTATATTTCCCTTTAAAACTCTCTTTCTTTTTGTATTTATTTTCTTTCTCTTCATTTTAGAGAGTGTTTTTCTAAAAATACTTTATTTCAATTATACAAAGTAAGATATATATATATATAATATTTATAATTTTATAAATACATCTTTTATATTAAATTATTTTTTTTATTATCTCTATATTATTATTATATCTTTATAATCTGTCTCTGTTATTTAATTTTATTATTAAAAACTTAAAGTGTATCGAACATTTACTTAGTTTCTCATTTACTATAATACTGTATATATCTTTTCTTCAATTTCTTTTCTTGTATCTCATGTCACTATTGCGTCGAGAACAACCCTTATTATTGTCCGTTCTTGATCGTTCTGTGAGTCTATTTTTATTTATTTGTAAATAACTGGGGAATTTTTACTCGTCCCGCACCCCACCGAGCACAATGGCGCAAGCGTTCTTTTCGCGGAAGGGTGGAAACTTCCGATTATAAGGCGCACAAAGAGACTATAATAATACATGATAAACTACTTTAATACTTATAAGGTTTATTATAATATCACATACCCTTGACCTTTAACAGATATGTACTATAAGAGGCAAGCAAATAAAGAACTATTATGTAAGAGAGAGAAAAAATTTTTTATCACACTTTATTAATTATGCGCGAACATATCCAAAAAATGATCTTTTTTATCTCCATTTAGTGATAGACCACCTAATATACTACACACGCACAATTCTTCGTTATCATTCTGCAACGAACACTCACCTCCTATCTATGGACCTACTAATGCTATTATGAATAAATATTTATACACACGTGGTGTGTTGTAGGATTATTACTATAAAAAAAACAACTCAGAGAGTAAGAGATGAGGAAGACCCCCCACAAGATACAAGACACATAGTTAATATTTAATCCCATATTAGAGAGCGCACCCCCTCGCGGAAAACCCCACACCAACTCACAGCACACACAAAAAACAGGGATTTTTTTGATAGATCCTGATATGGTATTTAACCAAAAATATACTTAGACCACCACAACCCCAGGGGACACCAACGTGTCAGAAGGTATTAAATGAAAATTAGCGCATAAAGGCCCAACACTATTCAAGCATGCTTCTTCTGTCGTAACCCAAGTACAAAACACCAGACCAATAAATGATTTTTTAATAACTATAGAGAGGGAAGAACATATATGCATAACAAGCCTGTCTCTCACCACCAACTCCATAATGAAGGGTCATTTTATTCTAATTAAACCCCAACACATACTCATATAATTAACACACAACCAAACGAGGAGGAGCGCCGCGCGTGCAAGTATAATTATCTTTCTTTGTGAAACACCCTATATAAACACATTAACTCCTTTACTAGCCTTCTCATTGTTGTTAATATTTTATGTCTACAGTTGTGTTATGGTCTATGAATATCATTTATTAACAAAAAAATTGTAAAGTTTTCCTTAAAGATATATTTGTGTTTTCTTTCTCTATAATTAATGATATATATTTCTAGAGATTTAATTTGTTAAAAGAGATGTTTACTTAGATACACACCATCGGTTCAAGCAGAGACATTTATCTTTACTATGACTCTTATATACCATTTTGTCCCAGTCGACAAATATAAGCTTAACTGCTAATAAAAAAAGAGAGTTGAGGGACATGTTTCATAAATTACAACAGTAAATTGTGTTTTATATAGAAAATATATAAACACTCAACAACAATTACACTAGCATAAACACTAAAAAACATAATATGCTAATATATCCAATATGGAAACATTCTTATGAAGTTTTCTCTAAAAAAAAGACAAAAACAGCTTTCAATTATCTCTTTTTTTCCTAATTACTAAGCTGTGCTTTTGAAATTATGTTACACACATCAATAACATACACATACTAACATATATATATGCTGTTATTGCAATTAATATATATAAAGAGACTATAAAATTGAATTGTTATTATTAATATTCATATATAAACTATGCCCCACTTACTCTCCCTCCTTTAGATTTTTATTGTTTGAGTAGTGGTAAAAATTTTTTATAGCCATTAAAATTATATGCATTACAGTAAATAATCCTATATCGAGCATGTCTACTTGTGTAGTGTGCGAATATTTTTAAGGTTAACAAAATAAAGAGTTAAAAGGTAAGAAATAAGACCGACTATATCTACTCAGTTTAAAAACCAATTTAGATTACACTTTTCAATTAAATATCATCGCTCTTCTATATCCTGTACCGAGGAACAAGAAGTGATGAAACCATAATGGAGCGATATGGTAAAGTAATTTATATCTTATCATTACACACCACACACAAAATGAGATTAAAAAAATATATAAACCACTATTTTAATCTAATTTATTATTTTTATTTTATTTATATCCATTTATATATCATATTTTTTAAAAAAATATAAATAAATGGATCATATATCATATAAATATTAAATATCATATAGTATTTTATATAATATATCACCAGGTTATAAAATTAATAATATTAATTTTTATCCTAAAAATAAATTAGTGAGTGGATACCCTACTAATATAAGTAGGGTGTGAGTCATACGGATGTGGATTCATGAGAAAGAGAAAGGTGGGCCGAAATAAATGCCATACATTTGGTTGAAAAAAAAACCCGCAAGGACGAAGGAACGGCTATGATGAGTATTTTGTTAATAGTTCCACGGACGTTATAAGGATAGGAGTTTTATTTAAGTTTAATAAATCTATTGACGTGAGAGGTGTCTTTATAAGAGTTATTGAGGTTGTAGACGTTTTGATTGAAACACCAGTCTCTCTCTCTTAGTGGCTCGTATAGATCTAATGAGTTAAAAAGTATTTGTGTCTGAGTGGTCATAAAGCTTGGATATAACTTATTATGATCTGTCTTTGTGTGGAGTGTGTGTTAATATCCTATATATATATATGTGCTAGGCTCATTGTGTTGTGAATGAGAAAATCTGGATAAAAGAAGAGAAGGTATTATGAATTAACAAAAAATTAAGAATAAGCGATCGCCCCACCAAGAAAGAGTATTATAGTATTGTGGAATTTTTAAAAAAAAGTAATACTGATAAGGGGATTTTTTATTCTGTGTCATGTGAATTGGTGGCTGTGTCTTTGCTAATACTAAATATATTTACCGTTTTGGATACCAGGAATTGTAAAAGGGGAATCTATATAAGTAAAACTATGAAGGTTGATGCTCAGGTTGGTTATTTATCAATAAAGTTCTTATTTTTTGTCTTATAAATATTCTTAAAAATTAAGATAATAAAAAAAATGTATAAAAGTTAGTATTGAGAACTATATGCGATTATCTCGCGGAAAATAAAGGAAGTTTAGTGTCAGATACTCCATTATACTTAGATCTTATATAGAGTGTTGTAAAGTAGTTTGGTGATTCTATAAACATGTCTCGTAGTGGTTCTGATCCGATAATGTTAGAATAATGAGAAAAAAAAAGAACTTTATTATGATTTAAAAAAATAGATTGTTTATTTTCAAAATGTGTATATATATTATTGTTAAAAAAATATATAGAGAGAATGTTTCAGGAAAATTTTTGTTTTTATCTGATTAATCAAATTTTACTTGATTTTATGTTATTGTTATCTAAAATGATGTGGAGAATTATTATTAAATTTGGAATCTTATATAGTTTTTACAGATAAGTTATGTATTGTTATTGAACCAGTCCATAGGTTAGAAGAGCGAATCATTGTACGTGACGAAAGTTCACCGGATTGCGTTAAAGCCAGAACCCTGACTCACTAGCAATGGAGTGACGAGAACTGACTCGCGTTGCGGGCGCGTCTAACTTGCTGTATCAAGAGGATGTGTCGTGATGATGACACGAAAAGATAACTAACTAATGCTGCCTGATTTGAGTCTCAAGTAAAAAGAATAATACCTATCCGTGTTTAGAAATGTTTACTGCAGAGCAGAAATTTTGGACAACTAATTCCAGGTCAAAAATATATTTCAACTGAGCCTTGCGCCGCAAGATTTTTCGTCGCCTAGAGAGATAGTATGCAAAAGGGGTGTTACTAATAGCGTAGCGTTTGGAGACACATTATGAACTGTGGGGTGTCTATAAAGTTGAGGTGGGAGTAAAGGCTACATGTGTGTTTGTAGCCCAGAACCTGCCGCTGACTCAAGCACTGGATATTACCTAGAGTTCAAAAATACCGTAATATCCAGTATTAGGAACGAAGATCAATGAGCAAACGTGAATGTTGATCAGCGTTCCTGCACGTTCTACTCTTGTTTGAGCTCTTAGGGTATCAGGAATTTTACGTTGACTGTCACTTGAAGCTCATTTCCTGCGTAACATCACGAAGAGGACTCTAAAGGTTTCTTTCGTATCCGGAATAAAGGACCACATGTGTTACACGGTCTGGCTTCTGTGATTCCAGTTTTTCGGACTTGTTCATTATTCGTTCCCACTGTCACTTCTCCTTTTCCGATTTTTGCATGTCGAACGACCTGGCCACCTTAAAAAGTCACCTCACTGTATTCTCTGGTGCAAAATGAACACTAAAAAAAAGGATGGAAATATATATTATATACGTATTATGATACGTACGGTTTATCCGATTTATTTCGTGAAATAATTTTATATAATTTTATACGCCTTTTGGTATTATTATAATATTAGTATAATACTATTATTATTGTTTTTCTATTACCTGTAACCTTATATCTCTGTATTGCCGAATTTAACAAATATTTCAAATCTTTAGACTTACCCAATGTTATATAGCATCCAAACTCATATTATATATTAATATCATAGTCTGATATATTCTATGCTCGTGATTATAACAGGTGCACAACTGTATCTACTGACGCTTTGTAATAGGAAGTGCCTACCCTATTCATTACGCACGAGGTCATGCTGTAAATTCCATAGGAAATTTTTCAACTAAATCGCGGTAACGGCACACCAATCCATGAGTGCCAGAAAAAATTAATGCATATAGACATGAAATGTCCTATACCTCTATCACATGAAGACGATTGATACACACACAGTGGACACGAAATACAAGGATCCATTGACAGAGCTCTCAAGAGAGAGTCTTACATACTACCATCCAATATCCCTGATACTTAGACAGTAATTGAGAGAGCACCGAGTTTGGACTGGTGACGACCCATCATATTACAAGCTTAGGACGTACCAATCACCCTGTTATAATACCAAGCCGTATATGCATGTGAGTCACCAGTATAGAGAATTATACTCGTTGTATAGTTATGTATGTGTCTGGACACTTGTGTACAATTAAGGCTATTCATGTAATAATCTCTTATATAAACAAGTCTCAGTTCTATTACATAAAATTGGCACTTCGAATAACAATTATTAAGCCTGTGCGATTATGAAATCCAGGCGATCATAGTCAACCCATAGGTACATCTACCATCAGCTTATCTTATAACATCAAAACAATAATCAGCTTTAGAAAGTTAGAATTATGGAGACACGATTTTCTTACTTCTAATTGATCATTTAATTCAGCAATCGTATTTGCACTACCTTCATATATTTCATTACTACCATTATGCCTAAAATTCTTCTAGGGTAGGCATTCTACATTCAGTGTCATCAAGTAGTGCCGTAAGCACTGCTCATATGCGCAACCACCTTATCCCATTATTCGTTAGAAGGTACGTTAGCAGAAACTGTTTCGAATACGTACCCAGGCATGCATAAGAAGCACAAAGTATGTGTTATCAAGCTTAGAGAGACGATAATTATGTTCGAACAGGAAAGTCCGAGGCCTGCTTAGCTACCACGCACGCTGCGCCTATAAGTAATCTGCATTAGTGAGCACTAACATCTGACCAGTGAGAAAGAGCCTAAGGCGTCTATCAGCTGATCAGAAAATTCATTGACCAGGGTGGAACTGAAGACTAACATGTTGTACTCCATGAAAGTTACGGATAAGGTCTAAACGCCCGTCTAGCAACGAAATATACCGTCTGGAGCTACTTAGAGAGATTTGTAAGATTTTCGCACATCGCAACATGGTCATACGCACCTCTCGCAGAGTAGCCCTAAGTCTCGAGGAGCACAATTCAACACTTCCAGTGGCAAAAACCTCCTCGCTCACCAATTGGCCAACACCGACCAAGTCATTCACTCCCATTTCTGCAACAAACACCACACCACACGAGCCTCTAGCTACTAAGAGTTGTCAATGACGAATCAACCGTAGCTTGGTAGTCCTCTTTCGTGGATTTTACAGCAAAACTTGCTTCTCACAACTTAGCCAGCGCAACAATTGACCATGGAAGACAAACAAGGGTAGTACCAAATCCCTTTACAATACCTCTCGTAGATGGCAAAGAATTGTACACTACTATGGATATCTGCGTTGCGATGTACTTTTCGTTAGTCCATGCGTCGATCGCACCCACCTAAATTGTCGCTCGAACCACCTCAGGATTGAAGAACATCAAAAACGAGAGGTCTCCCTAAAGTTGAAACGCTATTAACATAATTTTACCTCCATTGGGAAGTGAGTGATCTCTCATACAAAATTGGCACGCACCATGATCTGAACATAGGGGAGGACTTGATCATTTTGCGAGGAGGGTGATCGTGGTGTGATAATGAGAAGGGCTAATGAACTTTTTTAGTACAACGGATTAGCCTCTTGCAGCAACACACGATTTGCCAGCAGATCCGCTCTTCGAAGGGCGCGCATTTGCCCTAAAAATTAAGGGTCAGAGGAGTACACAAATTTAGGGCTTTTCATCAAAATCAATGCTAGGAGGATTTACTAAAAATTTTCTCCAAAAAAATTATGGCATTACACGAAAACCTTCAAAAAATAGTGCTTGTTTTACATCATTAGGTTCTAGCTGGTCTCGATGGACTAAATCTCGCTGGTTCCAAATCATACTTCTGACCATGGAAGTATCTCAACGGTTGCGTTCGCGCCAGAACTCCAATAAAAAGCGTCAAGAGTCCACTAAAAAGGTAAAGCCCAAAAAGGTCAAGGTTCAGGTAAAAATTCTATGCCAAATCACAATCCATAGCGCTCCGTCGTCGAGAAAGTAAAAAAATAGGTCGCGGTCATTTTCGTGCCGAATGGATTCTCCACCTCTTACTACTGATATATATATGACTCGTCTAGCCTTCGCAATAGTTAATCTCTACCTGATTCCTATACATACTGAACTGGACATCATAGAAAATACTATTCATAATGGGTTCTTGACTTCTATCCAATATAATTGATAGCAATGCACAAGTAATCTATAGCTCGCTCAGCTTAGGTGTCGTGTATTTCACAGCGCGCACAAGCGTTGTGTGTTTGTCAGTGTAACGATTTTTCATTCTCAGTTGTTGCTCCATAGACTCATCGCCATATCCTATCATGAACTTTCTAATATTTTGCCCTACACGACTCCTTTAACATAGATATTGTGAGTCATTTTTGCTCTCCTAGTCATACTCTTTACATTTATGTTCGAAATGACTTCATACTTGAAATATTGAGCGCAGTGATATACTTGAGCTTTTCCATTATCCATGAACTATCGCTCGAAATAGTTTTTGAACTGTATTTCTATATAAATTTGTGCTCTCACACTCTCAGAGTGTCGACAACACACTTCAGAGTAATTCAGGGCGTATTTAATAATACTGAAACTTCGCGATAACTATTTTAATACTTGCATCATCAGATACTAGGTTTCGAGGCTATTATTCCCTCACGAGACGTTGTATCTCACTGCTCTCTATCATCTTGAGTTGAGATGCACAAAATTAATTCATCCCGAATTAATGTGGCTTCTTAGTGATTTCATACCTGCTGGATAGTTTAGTCTTGGAAACAACTATGGTTCTTGTCAAACTTTCAACACATTCTCCATATTTCAATTTTTTTTTCGGGAAAATTTACATTTTCTTACGTAGTAGTCACACTTAAATTATTCTATTCTCTTCAATGTCTAAATTTCTCTGTTCTCTTAAGGCATTATTTATCTATTCTCTCTGATGAAAATTTGATGCTTGTAGCTTGCAAGTTATGTAAATTACATGAGTCACTCTCAGTCTAGTTATTCATTCACTTTCATTTAGAGAGTAAAATGTTTCTTATTTTTGGAATTTCCCAGTGATTCTTATTGTACTCATTATATTCTCCTCCTATAGTCCTATTCAACATCATGAATTTTTCCGAAGGCTTCTTATTATTGTACTCGCAGGTCATCGTTCATGATCGAACAATTCATTTTATAAATCTCGCTCGCGCAAGTCTATCTAAAAATTTTGTTTGGTTTCCACAGTTCCGAATGCAATCAATTTTCTTCTCTCAGATTCAGTGCTTCCACATATTAACCGTATAAGCAGATTTTCATTCGGGACTACATATGCTCTGATATTTTCATCCAGCATCGTGTTGTTGTAAATGAATGAAGAGCCTAATAAGAGTGGAGGTACGATACATTCTCATTTCAGTGTATATAATATAACCTTATCACCCTATAACAGTTGTTGCCTTAATATTATCGAACATCTCTTGATCATTATGTTGCGAGTTAAAGCACACAAAATTTTTATAATTAAAATAAATAAGCTTTAAACAAAATTTCTTTAATGTAATTATAAATTCATTCTCTGTCTGCTTGTAAGAAGTTTATAGAGCTTACTTTACAAGATTATTCTATACTATTCATACAGTTTAAGTCATTTCGAAAATATGGATGTATGTAGTTTTCAACAAATCTTTATATTATTGTAATGCGAGAAATGCCACAATGTCCGAATTTCGAATGATACAGATAAAACGTAGTCGACTCTCAGAAAACTACTCTAGCTCAGAAGACGGAAAATAAAACACTGCTTTATAGTATGTTCAGACTATAGAATTGCATGACTGGTTATGCCTTCGTTTATTTTTTAGCGGCATAATGAATATTCATAGCTCGCGCGAGGAAATATCCAATGGAAATCCAGTGCAATTTCTCGCTAGAGAGACTACATCTGTGTCGAGATATGTATGCCTCAAATTGCAGCCGTGCTAGCCCAGGTAGAGAGCGCATGGGAGTAGTTTGGACACCTAGCAGGACTTATTGATAGATAAAAACTTATTACTTAGCGTATTTTCATCTTATTTATATCATAAAATGAAATGAACCATATCAGCTCAAAAGGATATAAAAGAGAGGTTTATTGATAGTTCATCAGTAGCTCTATCATATGTACTGTTATATTTATATCTATTAATATATATAAATATTTATATTATATATAATATATATATATTATATATATATATATATATATAAATCGATAAGTTATATAAATAATTATATAATACTATATATAATTATATATACTATATAAATATTATAATATATTAATTATATATATATATATATTTATATATTATAATATATATTAATATATTAAATATATAAATATATATTATATATATTAATATATATATATATATAGATTATATATATATAATATATATATATATATAATATATATATAATATTAAATTCATATATATATATTATTATGACTATTATATATTATTAATTACTTCTTTCACTAGTCTTCCTTACACTCATAGTGACAGGTGTAGTAAGTAAGATATTATTGTATACTCATACTACTAATAATACTAGTAATATATATAATAATATACATATAATACTATTATTATACTGATAATACTAATAATACTATTAATATAATAATATATATATACTATATAGCTAATAAGTGATCCATATAAAAGCATCAGTCCAATCACCCACTTCACGTTCTCGCAGCTACAACTATGCGACCTCAGATTTTACTTCAGAAAACGGCCGCTCGAACAGCCGTCCAACGTAACGAATCCTACATCTATGGTGAGCCACCGCCAGTCCCTGAAAGGCAAAGGAGGCGGGCACCATAGGCACTGCATCAAAACTCACCCCTTACAAACGCGTCTAACCATACTATTAATGGCCCTTCAATGAAACCTGAGTTCGCCAATTCTAGGCAACGGTAATCCGATACCTCAACTCTTCCCGCAACTCAACTTCGAGCTGTCAAAACCCGAATGTCAGGTCAATCGGCCCCAAAAGTAACAAGCCCCAGTTTCATTTATCTTAAGCACGCCAATTCTCTTCATCACTTATCACATAACTTTTAGATGAGACGACTCTGACTCGCAACAAAGCGTTTGCCCATGATTGCTGAGACCATCACATTTCATGCTCCTTGACTCGACGCTATACACCAGTGCCCTTGTCTATCAAAATCACTACCCCTCATACAAAAAACTCCAAACCCTTGTCATCAGCAAAGCGCACCCTGACGAGATCCCTATCTACCATAGAACTTCTAGTCATTATATTATCTCGTCCATGGACGTGAGTTAGCTATTACAACTACTAAGTTCTTTAAGCCCTATTCATTAGCCAGACGTGTTTCCTCTTCGACTATATACGTCATACAAGTACCATCTATACATGCCCCCTCAAGCTTTACACGATCTGTACTATCGCACATCACAATCCCGGCTTGCACCATTCAGACTACACTGATGTAACTATGCAAGTTCCTATCTCTTTTACCTCCTTTTCTGTCTGGCTCTGCTTAAACATCACCAAGTTCTCCTGCTCATCTGATCAGTTACGACTTCTACTACAATGACTCACACTGAACACTACTTGTACCTCATCGGTCTCCATGCACGCTCGGCTGCTTGGATACAGTGTCTCACTTCTCCTAGTCGCAAACATCTTCATTATCCCAGCTCACCCCCGATGCCCACTCATAACCGCACTTCACGACATTACTAAAGAAAATGCTTTCCGACTGTCAATTCATTCATCCATTGTGTACTCCATCATGGACCAAACATTAAACTCAAATTCGTACGTCCTCTTACCTATCAATTCATTCCACAATTTTACATCGAGGACTATTGAACCTCTGTTCATCACACCCTATATCGCAGCAACTCGGTAGAAACCGTCGTATCCAGTGGTGGGCATTCCAGACTAGTTCCTACACGTATAGGAGACGAAGTACTAGGCCGATTTACAATTCTCACTTTTCCATGCAAAAGAGTTCGCACTAACAAGCCACTTATAGACTCTTGACTATAGTGAACGCATGTCCTTTTCTCTAACTAGTTGTCATTCTCACTACATATGCGTCCTCCTATATAAGATCATGTATCGATAACCTATGCCACTATCCCCTAAACAGCACGCCCACCTTCAGCATTCAGATACCATAAACAGTGATACGAAGTCTTAATATGCTACTCTATTTACGACTACGGACCATAGGTCTCGTCATACCACTATTATTACATACACAAGTAATTTTAAACTTACTAACACTATAAACATTAACACTGCTGTAACACAAAAACATTACCACCCCTTCTATAATAGGCTAATAAGACTCATCACTGATAGCGTATCAACCTTCTATATAATATATAAGGAATATCATATTTATATATATTATATAATATAGTCCTCTTATATAATCAATATTTTTATTTGTTCATTATAAATAATACTGAATATAATATATTTATTATATAATATATATATATAATGTCTATATATATATATAATAATAAATAATCCTTATTATTATTATCAGTGCACCCTTTCAAAAACCACCTTCATATCATACTACTTACACATCTTAAACCCTCCCATCCAGCATTTGCATATATAACTCAATAATAAAACATATAATCTATTTAATATAAATAATGTGGTAATAAAATAAATATAACTCATATAACAGACTAAATAAAAGCGTGATATACTCTCACACTCCAATCTATAATAACTATATAAATAATATAAATCTTACTCAACATACGGGTATAATTGGAAATAAAAACTTTGTCCCACTTCTCACATTCATATAACTTTACCAACGCAAGGTGTAAACTCGGTGTGACATCGTTCTCGATGCTGCGGTTTACTTTTCAAACCCCTCCAGTCTTTTAGCCAGCACCTTCCAAAATCTACTTCTACCAAATCAGTCGGAGCTTAAACACTTCAAATAGAGGTAACTCCATCTCTCAACCAATAGGATGAGAGATCTGTGAGATCAGTTCATCCGGTCAATTTATAATAAGAGGAAGGGCGCACGCAGCTCGCCGCAGCTCTCGTCCGTTCCTTTCTCCCAAGTCGGTCATTTCTAAATCATAGGAGTCCCTTTCCCTTGCCGGCTCCATCTCTAATTCTTTTTGTAGTAAATTACCCTCTGAAATAGCCAAGCAGTGGTAGTCGAGAGATCGGAAGAATATATCGGTTAGGTACGGGAGTCGGGAAAGATGAGTACCTTATATTGAGAGGAACCCGAGAACTTCCAACTAACCCTCAGCTATTACGAGAGAACCTACTCACTTTGCATCTTGGTGGATATTCTCTTTGCATCCATTTATTATCTATTCTATAACGGACCCAACTCCATCTCTATTTCTTTAGAAGACTATCTTTTAGCATGGCTCTTTGCATTCAAAACCTTTTCCTTATCAGTCACCATACCCACCATCAATACTATTTACCATTCGTTACTTCCTAAACTTTAAGTAGATTTTTAAATCAAATCCTCACTCTAATCTTTTTTGATTTTCCTGAAACAAACTACAATTTCTAATCAACTAGTTAAATTTAGCGCGTCGTTACTCCCCACTCTTTAATATTAACACACCATTCGTTCACATCGCAAATCACTGAAGTGTGTTTTATCCTCTATTAAGTCTTCCTAATCGTTCATTATCCGCCTGTCACATTCAGCGTATACATCCTTTATTAATATACCTTGATGTGCCCACTATATAACATATCTCACTCCTCTTTAAAATTACTCTATCTATCATTTTTTCTTATTACCTCTTTTTCTTTCGTCATATATTCCCTTTTGTTTGATTCACATTTTTCTTCCCCTTCTCATCTGTTTCATTTTAAATATACCGTTTCCATCCTCAATATTAAATGAATAATGTTGAAAAGCCCCTTCATTCTTACCGCTTATAAATCATTTACTTTAAATTCACACGCCAAATTTCCCTAATGTTCCTATTCACCCCTAATCCTCTCAGCACCCCTATATCTCAGATCAAAAAATACGCCAAGCTCTATACTTTTTCACTTGCACCCAATGTCAATCTCTAACCATAACCTATCAACATATCTCAGCATATTTTGCTTCTTATATCCTATATGCATACTATTAGATGCTCGAAGAACCTCAATAAATATACACTTAGACTCTACAACACCTCCTCTCCTCATTAACGCAAAAATATATAAACTCACTTTCCAACAATTCAGCATTTTCTTCCGCTCCTGTATACCTCCTTGACTTTTATATAAAATGCGGCGCAAAGGCACTGTCTATTATATTATCTCAGCTCCTACCATTTTTCACCACTCCACATCTCATTCTAGAACCCGATCTTAAAGTTGGACCCAACACAATCAAATCCAAAGCTACCTAACTCACTCATACCCGTTCCACAAACACCATTTTCAGAATTATCACCAGAAGGTTCACCATCTCATCATATTATGTTCACGACAGCAAACATTGATCCACCATTACGAGAATCCATGGTTCTCACACCAACGTCTACCTTTTCACTCCGTTTTCTCTTGGACTCTGCACTATTACATCACAATAGTCCGCAATTTTTCCAATGTTAGATAGTGTGTAGTCGTATATCATCAAACTACCTAATATACTACTCGCTGTCTACCTATTAAGTTCGTATACCATTATTCTAATACTACTATAATACACATAGTAATCTATACTATACTGTTATATAGATAATTCTCATATTCTACCTGACCTACATACTAAGTAGATAATTTAATATTAATTATAATTATTATTAATTTATTATTAATATTAATAATATATATATTAAATATATATATTAATATATAATAATTAATATTATATATATATTAATTAATATATATATATATAAGTATATATATATATATATATATATATATAATTAAGTAATTATATCCATACGCTGATTAGGTCGTGATAGTATTGCGTATATCACTATACGTAAGAACATAATATAGTATAGAACTGTGGTGGATGATAAATTCACCTATTTTATTATATATATATATATATATATATATATATATAATTGTAGTTAAATACTATAATAAATCATTAACATACTTATAAATGTATTGTAAACCATTATTCTCATGATGAAGGACAGTAAGATTTAGTTGAGTATTATAATAACTTAATACTTATCTGATTAATAGTACACTAAAGCAGTATATATTCAAAAAAACGTGTTTAATGGCTAGTTAGCGTGAATGCTCTGGTCTCAGAAGTGTTTTAACATTTTTGTGTGTGTTAATTAATCATTTTGTGAAAGTAAGAATATAGTTATGTTTACTTACAAATGTTGCGGAGAGTTTAAAAGTAAGGGTGTATATGTGGAGTCATGAAGATTTTCGAGATAAGATAGAGTATAGTGATATGATACATTATTATGTTTGAATGATTATCCGTCGGTAGGAATGGATAGTTATCTGTTTTTATTTATATGTTTTTTATTTTTTTTTGTTGCTTTTAACTTTATTATAACGATTTTGCTATGGTGAGGTACTTTGAGTTCATTGTATTCCGTTATGGAGAGGAAGGTGATAAGGAAGGAAGTGGCCACTTAAATCATTGGGTTAGTGATGTATATATCTAAGTATAGTACTAAGACTAAATATACTTTATAGTATAAATTATAAAAAAAAAAAGGTTAAATGAAGAATAAGTATATATATTATAAGTAGACAACCCCAAGTAAATCACGAATTGAAAATAAGAAACAAAAATAATGAAACATAGAAAACAAACTAACGAGGTCAAATTAACATGGAAGAGTACTAAAAATCATGGATCACGGTGAATAAGTCACATGGTTTTTGAGTTGTAGCATCGTGTACCGCTCACACAAGCACTTAAAATTCGTATTGTGTAAGTGGTATTCATTGTTGACTTATAGCAAAGAGTAAGAAGACAAATAGAATAAAAAAAAGGAAAATGTTAATGCAGAGTGGAGTGTGTAAAACAGTGTAATATAAGAGAGGAGGCCTGATTGCAAGCGTAGTTATAAATAAGTAAATATAAAGATATATAGAAAGTTATGTTGAGTTATGAATGTATTTACTAAAATCGCATATTGAAGATGAGTTATCTAAAAATAAGAATAAAGTTAGTATTATGTAATAATTATAATCATATAAGGATAGGATATAATAATATATAGTGATAGATACTAAAATAATAAGATGAGATACTGATATATACGATAGTCTGAGATATAATATGAGTATAAAATAATATAGAAGTTCAATAATAAAACCACATGTTCATTATGAAACAAGATTTGAAAAGTTGAGTGTGTATTACCTTTATGTATATAGTGACCTAATCAAATATATCAATACTCCCCAGACCCAAATAGTGTGAACGACATACTTATACCCTCGCGAAAAAGGAGAAAAGCGCGAAAAATATGATGAACCCACAGAAATGACCAAACAGCGTATTAACGCCGGAAAACTCTACCTGGTGGCCAAAACGAAGAATATATCTGCACATTTAGACCATGTGAGTTGTTTTGCGTTTGTGGCCTAACTGATGAAAATGGAAGGAGGGGAGATGTGCGAGGAACATTTTCAAAAATCTTGCCATGTGTTTAGATCGTGATGGCAAGCAATAACGAGTATAATGAATGTGTGTGGTTTCGATAGTGCAAGCGAAGGATAGAGTATTTTGAAGGATGAGGTCATTAGGTAAAGGAGGTAATGAGGTAGAAGGGTATAGTCCGGCAGGGAGTAGTTGAGGGAGAGCAGTAAATAGTACCCTTATATAAATGGTAGTGTATGTGTGGGTGAGTGAGAGTGTAGTGTGTCGTGTGTACTGTAGGAATTATAGGAAATTAGTTTATTGAGTGTTGTGATGAGAGTATTGAGTGCGTGGTAGTTTTGTCGAGAGAGTGTGCTGGTGTCTCGTAGTGAGTGTCTGTAGTAGGTAGTCGTTGGATTTGGTCGGATGAGAGAGCAATGGTTGAGTTGTGAGAGTTGTGTTAGTGGGTTGTAGAGAATGTGTTGGTTGATTCTCAGATAGTCTTTTATATTGAAACAAATAAATTGAGAAAGATGAGAACAAGCATATCTGGATTTGTATGTACAGATCAACAAACAGGCGACGATGACTGAGGTGAGTTTAGATGAGTGTGGAATGTGCGTGAGTGTGGTAGTGTGAGTGTATGTGATGGTGTTTGGGTGTGGGGTACAGGGATACATATATGGGCTCTAATCTACCACAAAATGGGAACGGATGATGCAGTGGAAGTTAGTTTTATTCGATATGAGAGAGATGAGTGAGAAAAACCTACCAGAGCCAAAGGGCATACTGGTTTGTAAGTTTAAATTCCTGGTGGTGAGGGTATAGCTCGTGTATTTAGAGAGTTGAACTCTATCTTTTGTAGCGGGTCGTGTACTATCGCCCCGAGCTTAGTAGCTATTAGAAAGCCCGGCTTATTATGTGAGTTTATTTAAGAGGGCGTGTTTAGATTAAATAGAAATGCTTCGTGTTTCATAAATTTCTCGCGGTGTTTTTGGGGACATATGAAATGAAATTAAGAGGTATAGGGATACCCAACAGAATGTTCGAAAGTAGGAACTTCATATACTGACGTACCGAGTGAGCTCGCGGCTTGATTGTGGCGTGATTGCTCGTATGCGTGGTGAAGTTCTCGAAGCTTATCCAAACCGACATGATGTAGGATTCACACTGTGTCATCTATAAAGCACGACACTAGTGCGCGCGGCAAAACCCAATTCTCTTAAAAAGGGCCTAAACTTCGGGTCATTCTGGCTCGGGTGGGCTCTGGCCATGATAAATCACAAAATATCAAATGACGCGCACTGTAGTATCGTCTCGTTAGAAGATTCTCTCTCAGTCGTAAGTGATGAACGCGCATGAAAAAGGTATGTGATGATGATATGCGCTCCTTGGGTTAAAGAATTATATCCGGAGGTTGTTCTCACGCTCATGTTGGTGGAGTTTTATGTGTGAGAGTGCGGATTCTCTTCAGCGATGCGAAGAGAACCACGATAATTAGTATATAAGTGCGATTGTGTGATTTCGAGGTGAATATTCGAATGAATGGAGGAGAGAAGTGTCAGTTTGGCAGAGGCGAGAGAAATGATATACGAAATAGGAAACATGTGTATTAATGTTGTGAAGTTAGCTTGTTTCTCCAGATCTGATTGATGGCAGCAAGATAAAAAATATTTGGAACCGTGAAATTATTATTATTTATTATTATATTATTATTAGTTATTATTATTATTATTAATATTTAAAATTATTTTAAATTAATGTTTATAATTATTATTATTATTTATTTATTATATTATTTATTATTATTAATTATAAATTATTTTTATTTATTATTATTATTATTATTATTATTAATTATGATTATGATTTATTATTATTATTATGTATTAATTATTATTATTAATTATTATTATTATTATTTAATAATATTATATAATATATATATAATATATAATATATATTAATATATAATATATATATATATATATATTTATAAATATATATAATATATATAATATATATATATATATATATAAATATATAAATATATATATATATATTATATTTATTATATATAATATATATATATTTATATCCTTTGCTAATAGTATTCACATCCAATTTACAATTGAAAACTTTAAGGAAAATGTCTTAAAAATAAGCTAGAAAGAAGGGAAAAAACTGAATAAAAAATCGTTGTGGGTGAGAAAATGAATAACGGAAAAAAAGTTAATGGACGTTCTCCAATTTTTAATTTTTTAGGATATAAATTTTGAAATTGTCACAACAAAACGCTTGTTGGATGGGGAATCCGTCACCCAGTTTAACCCAAGACCCGTGAAAGTGGTAGTATAAAATAAAAAAAAAAAAGTTCTTTAAGTGAACAACGCCTATCAAAAAAACGTGCA
>JABUQX010075949.1:0-30000 GCA_015478945.1 Trachelipus rathkii
TCGGGGGTGGAAAAAAATTCTCGTTCTCCTTATCTCCTATCACTCTATTTCAGCTGTCACTAGAAATCGTTGCAGGATACTCTTCAACGAGCAAAGCGGAATTTCATTAAAAGAAAATGCGCTGACCTCCTTGGTTCTCCGACTGACAAATCTCTCTGCCCTCTTGCCAAAAATCTTGACAAAAAACTCTCTAACAACTTCTGTTAATCATCCTTTCCTCCTCTTTTTCGATCTGATGATTCTGTGTTAATACTCCAACTGGAAATGCCAATCATCTCTTTGCCTCCTATTTTCCTCTAATTCAACCCGGACCGATTCTGTTCTATTCCTCTTCTCTCCTTCTTCCTCTCAGTCCTATGCCTTTACTGTCATTTCATTTGACGGGGGCATGAGCTCCTGAAATCTAATGAACCGTTAAGAAGGCGGCTGGCCCGGATGGGGCTTTCCTCTCCGAGTTTTGAGGAAGTAGTGCCTTCCGTGCTGACCCCATTCCCTCGTTGCAACTATATTCTCTTTCCTCCAAACTAGCACTTTTCCCAGGTTTGGAAGCGCGCATATGTTCCAAACGTATTCCGAAAAAATGATGCTGCTCTGATCCTTCTAACTATCCCCTATAGCTCTCACTTGTATGTTATCTAAGATCTTTGAAACCTTCTCAACTCTCACTTCTGAGATCATCTGGAATCTCTTTCCCTTCTTTTTGATTCCCAGTACGGCTTTCGGTGCTCGAGATCTACTGGCAAAATACTTTCCTATTTACCAGATTTATGGTTTTCCGCCCTTAGGAACTACGGAGACTTGCGTGGTGGCGGGCTTGAGCATATCCAAAGCATTTTGACCGGTATGGCACGCGTCACTGCTCTTCCAAGCTCCCCTCCTTTGGGTTCCTTCTTCTCTTGCTTACTTATGTCTAGTTCCTTTCAAATCGCTCAATGTTGGTTGTGTGTTGATTGGGCGACTTCTTTTCTTGTCAATAGTGGTGTTCCTCAGGTTTGTTTTAATCTCCTACTTTATTCCTGCTTTCATCAATGATCTTTCTTCTAACCTGCACATCTAAATCTATCCACTCATATTTCGACTGACCCTTCATTCTTCAACTCATATTCAATTCTGCTCCCTCTTTTTACTTTAGAATTGCCTCTCGTCTTATTTTCCGATTCTTATGTTTTCGCTGATCTGGATAGAATTTCAGGGGTGGGTCGTCTCAAGCTTGTGAAATTTAATTCTTTAAAAAACCCAACTTCTGCAATCTCTCTCTCTAAGAACTTAACTTTTTCGTATCTCTTTCGACGTCCTCATCGTCTTCTCCCTGTTGACCAATATAAACATCCTTGCCCTTAACATTAAACAAAAAAATGTCTTTGAAAACTCACATCACAAGGGTTGCTAGGGTGGCTCAAAAGAAACTGAGGAGTTTCTGTGTAGATTGCGAGACTTGTTTTCATCTTCTCAGTTACTCCACCTCTACAAGGTCTTATCCCCTTGTATGGAGTAACTGCTCTCATATCTTAGGGCGGGGGCTCTAGTTTCATCCAGCTTTTGGATAGGGTCGAAGTCAAAGGCCAAAAACTTATAAACTGTCCTGTACTTTCTAGTTCACTTGACCCTTTATATTTTCGGCGCGCGATGTTGGTGCTTATCCCTTTTCTATAGTACTGTAGAGGGAACTGTCATCGGTACCACCACCTTACGACGTCCCCGTAGCACAAAGGGGTACTGTGTCGGCACATGAGTTTTGTGTGTTGATGTTAGTAACTCTAGACTGGTTCGCTGCGGTGCTTCTTTTCTTTCCTGCCACCTTTTCTGTGGATTCTCTTCCATTCTGTTTCCTACTCAATTTAATTCCCTCACTTTAAAGCCTGCGTCGGTGTTCATCTGCGTAATTGCGTTAGATGGATTTTTGAGGCGTTCATCACCCACTCCTTGATAGGGTTTCTGCCCGTGTGACGGCGGTTGAAACAACTGCTAAAAAAATAAATAAAATAAAAGGTTCTAATAAAGAATTCATTAAGCTAGCTGAAACCCCACAGATGTGGTACCTCCGACGGTGAGCCACTTCTAGAATGCATTAAAATCGAGCATAACCGAGAAGCTTGCTTGCTTGACAAAAAAAAAAAAAAAAGAAAAAGAAAAAAAAAAAAAAAAAAAGATAGAGAAGTGGAAGCAAGCTTATCTGCCAACCCTGGCAACAGCCACTGATAGTGCGATGGTGGCTTTTTCAGCAAATAAACCTACAGTTGAGGATTTGGATATGTTAGACTATGATAAGTTCCGAGCCGGAAATTGCATTTACACTCTTTCCCTTCAAAGGGAATCACACAGGGAACCGCATCGTAAAACTGAAGAGACAGTCAATCAAGGAGCCAAAGATAATTCAAATTTACAGTCTGTGAAAGAGGAGATGAGCTCTACGGAAAACAGAGATGCGCCTTACAAAAAGAGAATCTTTCATGCGTGGCATGAAAATGGAGCAAGGTTTTATTATTATCAGTGCTTGCAGGGAAATAATTATCAGCCTCCTTCATCAGTTGAGAGAGAGCGTATTTATAGTTTAGGTAGGAATGTAAACACCCAAAAGAAGGAACAGTCTCTCGCCAGATGCTAGTGAAAGCCTTAATGTTTGTGCATCACAATTTGTGAATTTTTGAATTTGGGTAATTTGAGTATTGATGATATCTATCTTAAAGAAGTATTTATTGTCATCGTTTTGAAGTAATACGTTTTTTCTATTTTAAACTTTTCGTCTTTTTTTTTTATTTAATTTGGGTCTCTTCTTTCATTATTTTATTCTTTTTATTTTTGGTAGTAGTTAAAAAAATCTTTTGTAAATTTTATTCATGTTAAAACATAAAAGCTAGGTGCTAAACTTTGTTAAAACTTACTTGAAAATGGAAATTGAATATTTTTTAAATAAACACAAACATAAAAAAAGTATTAATTCATATATTTTGCAAGATTTTATTCCCTTAAACGGTACTATTTTTAATTTTATAAGAATATAATATATTGGGCACAAGCCAAATATGAAATATAAATGACTAAGATTGGTTATACAGGGAATGCAATCTCTTGAGTTGCCTAGCAGGCACAAAATGTTCTATTTATTACTGTGTATTTTTATATAATTAAAGTATCGTTATCGTATCGGTAATCGGTACCTAAAAAAGAGATCGGTATCTGTATCGGTATCGGCCTCTTTTCTGGGATCGGTATATGCCTAATTATTATATATATATATATTATAAATAATATATATATATATATATATATATTATATATATATTATATACTATATATATATATATATATTAATATATATATAGTATTATTTAATATAATATAATATTATATTATGAGCATATGAGAAAAATTTACTTTATATTATATATATATATATATATATATATATATATATATATATATTATATATATACTATATATATATTATATATAATATATATATATATATAATATTATATATTAGATATTTACCGTATATATATATATATTATAGCTTATCTATATATATATATATATATATATATATATATATATATATATATATATACGGAAGCAAAATAAATACACACGCTGACCCAGCACTGACACAGCGAAGATAAATAAATATGAGCGTATTTCTACCGTCATGAGCGGTACACACGCTGACTCAGCTGACGCGTGAAAGGATGACTCAGCTGAAGCAGTGAAAGGGTTAATAACTAAGTTATGGTCACACATGCAGTACTACAACATTACTAACTACTCTAACTAAAAACCAGCCAATTTGGCTTCGTCTAAATTATACTATGTGATACCTCCATATGCCTATTACCTATCCAACCCTTTCTTAACTGTTGCAAATTGAGTCACACTCAACAAACACCTGCGGGGCAAACCATTCCAAAATTAACAACCCTAATTGCTGAATGTATACTTTCTTATATCAAGATGGCATGCTTTCTTCTTAATTTTCTTGTTATGCCCCCTGGTCTCCCGTTCGTGCTCTACTATAAAGAATTTTTTGGTCTCTGTATTACAATAGATGTAAATATTTTGTAGATTGTATCATGTCCCCTCTGAGAAATCGCCTTTCGACAGAAAACTTCCTAACTCCTTCAGCCTCTCCTCGTAGCTCTTACTCTCAAACCCAGAAATCATCTTTGTTGCTCTACGTTGCACTCTCTCTAGCATATCTAAGTCTATTCTATAAAATAAGGGGCCCACACTTGTGCACAAATACTCTATTACTGGCCTTAACATAAGCTATTATACAGTTTACTTATTACTTCCTTACGCTCTTGTAAACAACATTTGCGATTATTATGCCCAGCATCTTATTAGCTTTATTTCTAGCTGCCAAACACTGATTAGCTACTTTCATATTACTGCTTATAATCACACCTAAATTTTTTCTTGGTGTTCCCAGACTCAAGCCAATCCCCATTCATATCGCAGTTAAAACTTTTATTTGAGTAACTAGGGTGAAGATCCTTACACTTTTTACTATTAAAATTCATTTGCCACTTTAGTTGATGAGGAGCACGGAAAATTCATCAAGGTATCATTTGCCACGTACTTATCTGCCCACCAAGAAGTTTTATGAAATCATTTTAAATCTTTATACATCCTTCATTATTCCTAACTGTGGTGGCCACTTTGGTATCATCTGCAAACTTAGAAACCTGGCATTTAAGTCCCTGGTCTAAACTATTTATATATACGAGGAACAATAGTGGCCCCAGCACTAAACCCTGTGGGACACCACTCTTCACTATTTCCCATGATGATTTATTGACATTTAGTTGTACACACTGTTTTCTATTTCGCAACCACTCTTTAATCCAACCATGTACCACTCCCCCTATACCACATTGTAATAACTTCTTCATCAGCCTTATGTGGGGAACCATTATCAAGAAAGCTTTTGCTAAAGTCTAAATATACAATATCAACTGGATCTCCTCGGTCAATGCAGTCAGTAATATATTCCATAAATTCTAAAAGGTTTGTCTGACATTACCTACCCTTTCTGAAACCGTTCGATTATGCCAGATTATGCCCGAAATTCGTGCTAAAACTGGATTAGTATTTCTAATCGAGCGTAAGCACAAATGCAAAATCGAAAACGGCTTTAGTCGAAAATTGAAGTTATCGATGCTTTTTGAGCATCGCCAGGTAATCAGGTATATGTCGTCATCTTGACCATTTGATAATTTTGATTCCTGTGAATTTGTCTATGTTAGTTAGGTCTGGTATCCAAAAATAAAATAAAACTGTTTTTAAGTAACGTTAAAATTAAAAGTTACTCCTATAATATAGTGTTAAACATATTGTTTTTTCTGTCTGTTTCATTTATTCTAGGTCAGGCTTGGTTAGATAGACCGTTTTCGTTTTTGTCATTTGTGCTTACTTAATAAGAAATGCTTACACAGTTTTAGCACAAATTTCGTTCATAAACGAACGCGATTTCTCATAAAAAACACTTTTGTTCACAAACAATTGGAGTCAGCTGTTGTGATGGAACACGTGGTTTTGGAATAAACAAATAAAAAAAAAAATAGCAAATGGTTCATATTACAAATAACTAGTTGATCAACTATTGTAATGGAGGTTATCGATTTGGAAGAAATTAGATTTAAGGCTAATTTTATTGAATGAAACATTCATCAATTCAAATGGGTCTACCATGCTGCCATCTTGTTTGTTTACATATTTTCGTAAGAAAATATGTAAAATATGAAACAACAACGAATGTGTATATCCAGGTAATTTCTTGCCATTCGCTTCCTTTGATCTGTGCCAATTTACCGACAAGAGATGGAAAGCGTTCGTGTATATGACGAACTAACCCGAACCATGAACGCTCGCCCAAAATGACCCACTCACACATGCGGAGTTCGGCTACCGTTCGGCGAATTCACGCAAGTCTGTAGCCGCCTTTACAGAATTGAGGAAATTCCTTATGTTTGGTGAGCCTTTTCACGATTTTGCGCTGCTTGACAAAAACGAACGCAAACTCTAGCATTTCTTACGTTTCGTAAGCACAAATGCAAAAACGAAAACGGCTGAAATGTTAGATTGAAATTCTTCTATCGTCTGTACTCTGTAGCGACAAGTATGCTTCATAGAAAATAGTGAAGTAAGAAACCACATGGGCTTATAAAGGCTTTCCCAGCCAAAAGAAGGTTTGCATTGAATCTCCTGAGTGTTTAGATTTGTTAATAGGTCTAGTTTAATTTAGTTATAGTGCTAGGCTATATACTGGCCCTTTACTGAGTTATTTGATTATATTTTTTACAACCCTTAGATTCCGGACGTAGGGGATCCGAGTAGTCTTAATATGGGAAAATGTTACTTTAAATGTTGCCATTAATTGGCAGTCTAATTAATTATAGGAAAAATCTTTTTTAATGTAAATTTAAAATATAGGCCTGGTAAAGCAAGTTAAATTAAAACTTAAAGTAAATTAAAGCATTGTTAAAATTAAAAATCCATTTTAAATTCATTCATGGAACTAGGCCTACATTTTCGAACTTGACTATGTTTGATGAATGGGAGTTGCTATGGGGTTGGCTGTCAGCTTCACAACAATAACAGATTTTAAGCTAGGCTATAAAAACTGCAAGTACAAAATACTCTGAAACAGATTGGAAGCCTATTGTAGTAGTGTGCAATAGCCAAATTTGTTGCTTAAAATTTTAAAAATTAAAATATAAAATATATATATAAAAAAATATATATATATATATATATATATATATATATATATATATATATATATATATATATATATATATATTTTTTTTTTTTTGATTTTGTGTGGCAAATCTGAAGAAGACGTTTGAGAGGATTGGTAGGAGAGATTTGGCAGGTGTAAAAGGAGGGGTTTGAAAGTAAACATAGATAAGAGTAAAGGTTATGGTTGTAAGTGAGGACGATTCCTCAGTGTTGAAGTTATGTTAGATCGGTGAAAGCAGCTGGAACAAGTGCTCTGAGGTAAATATTTAGGGTATTAGGACATTAGAATATAGAGACAGTAAGAAGCCACATGGGCCTATCGAGACCGTCCAGTCAACTAACAAAACATGCTCATGCAAAATCACAAATCACCCTAGGGCTTGTCAAATCACTGTAACTAAAAATCCACCAATTTGGCTTTATTAGTCAAAAAGGTAATTGTTACCCAGAGGGTTGTCACCCCGATTTTTATGAAAATCACAGGACATATTTTAAAAAATTTAATAATAAAAATAGTTGAAAACGAAAAATCGTCGCACTCCTTAGGAAAAAAAAGTTACAGCTCTCAAAGTTGTAAAAACCCCATAGAATTTGTTAATAAAAAAAAAAACCAAAAAATTTTTTTTTTGAAAATCAAAGGTATACTCTAAAAAAAAATAATGAAGAATAGTGAAATCGAAAATCGGCAGTCTCTTTAGGAAAAAAATTTACAGCCTCTGAAAGTTAAAAATTTTCCCATAGACTTTTCTTATAATAAAAATTTAGTGGGCCTCTTGCTCGTTTTAGGGCCATCCTAGGTTCAGGGTTATGATAAGATTTGTGAATCTCTACATAGATTTTCTCTGTGTATACCTAACAAACTTATCATAACCTGACTTAGCAGGGCCTGAAATGAGACCTATCCTGGATCGATCAATATTTTGAAAGGATTTTTTAACAACTTGAGAGGCTTTTAACTTTTTTCCTAAAGAGCAACGACCGATTTTCGTTTTCACTAGTCTTCATTATTTATTTTTTTTAGAGTTATATTCTGCAATTTCATTAAAAAATCGGGGGTGAAACCTCTGGGTAACAATTACCAAAATAATGATATATATATTATACCGATATATATATATAATATATATATTATATATATATATTATTATATATATTACTATATTATAATATTATATATATCATATATATATTATTATAATATTTATTATAATAATATATTATTACTATATTATATTATATTATTTGTCTAAATATATTATGATACCCAAACCATCCATGCTTAACATTTAAGTTATGGTCACACATGCAGTCTACATCTTACTACATTAACTAAAAACCATCCAATTTGGCTTCGTCTAAATATTATTATATGATACCCAACCCATCCATATACCTATCAAACCCTTTCCTTAAATTTTGCAATTGAGTCACACTCAAACAACCTCCTTGGCAAATCATTCAAAATTTACAAACCCTATTACTGAATGCAACTTTCTTATATCAAGATGGCATGCTTTCTTAATTGTTCTTATGCCCCCTGGTCTCCCACCCGTGTTCTACTATGAAGAATTTAATTGGTGTCTGTATTATCAATAGATTGTAAAAATTTTGTAGACCTTATCATGTCCCCTCTTAGAAATCGCCTTTCTACAGAAACATTCCTAACTCCTTCAGCCCTCCTCATAGCCTAACCCTCAAACCAGAAATCATCCTTGTTTCTCTATGTTGCACTCGCTCTAGCAAATCTAAAGTCTTTCTTTAAATAAGGGGCCAAAACTTGTGCACAATACTCTATTTATTGGCCTTAAATAGCTATTATACGTTCTTACTTATTTACTTCCTGTGTCATTGTAAACAACATTGCGATTTATTATGCCCAGCATCTATTAGCTTTATTCCTTGCTCCAAAACACTGATTAGCTACTTTTTAAGATTACTGCTTATAATCACACCTAAATCTCTTTCTTGGTTCCAGACTCAAGCCAATCCCCATTTATATCATAGTTAAAACTTTTTTTGAGTAACCTAAGTGAAGAACCTTAACACTTTTTACTATTAAAATTTCATTTCCCACTTATCTTGCCCACCCAAGAAGTTTATCAAGATCACTTTGAATTCTTTATACATCCTTCACTATTTCTAACTGATGGTGCCCATTTTGGCTAATCATCGGCAAATTAGAAAACCTTACATTAAGTCCTGCGTCTAAATCATTATATATATGAGAACAATAGTGGCCCCAGCACTAAACCTTGTGGGACACACCACTCTTCACTATTTCCATGATGACTGTATTGCCATTTAGTTGGAACCATTTGTTTCAATTCCACAACCATTTCTGTTAATTCCAACAGCTGTACCACCAGCCTATACCACATGCAATATCTTGCATCAGCCTTATTGTGTTGGAGAACGCTTATCAAAAGCTTTGCTAAAGTCTTAAATATGCAATATCAACTGGATCTCCTCTGTCAATGCAGTCAGTTATGATTTCCATAAATTCTAAAAGGTTGCCTGACTATTGGAGCCTACCCTTTCTGAAATACTGTGCTTGGAGTCAATACAATACCTTATCTCTAAATATTAGGAGATCTAGGACATTAGGAAATATGAGACATAAAAGCCCCAATGGGCCTATCGAGAACTTGCCCCAGTCAACCGACTACCGCAAACATGCCTTCATGTCAAATCCACAAGCACTCCTAGGGCTGTTGTCAATTTGTTGTATACAAATCCACCAATTTGGCTGAGTCAAAACTAATGATATATAAATATGATACCAAACCATCCACATGCTTATCCAATTAAGTTATGGTCCACACATGCCATCTAACTAATTAACTGCTAGTAACTAAAAACCCGCCAATTGGCTTCGTCAATATATTATATATGGATACCCAACCCATCCATAAACGAATCTACACCGTTTCTTAAATGTTGCAATCGGGTCACACTCAACAACCTCTCTGGCAGACGTATACTCCAAAACTTAACAACCCTATTACTGAATGCATGCTTGTTCTTATATCAAGATGGCAATGCTTTCTTCTTATTTTCTTATTATGCCCCCTCGTCACCTGTCCATGTTCCTACTAGCAACAATTTATGGTCTCTATGTTATCAATAGAAGTAAATATTTGTAGACTTGTATCATGTCCTCTGAGAAATCGCCTTTCTACAGAAAACATTCCTAAACTCCTCAGCCTCTCCTTCATAGTGCTCTACCTCAAAACCAGAAATCATCCTTTGTTGCTCTACGCTTGCACTCTCTCTACCATATCTAAGTCTTTCTTTAAATCAAGGGCCCAAACTTTTGCACAATACTCTATTACTGGGCTAACATAGCATTAAACAGTTTACTTATTACTTTCTTGCTCTTGTAAACAACATTGCGATTTATTATGCCCAGCATCTTATTAGCTTTAATTTCTAGCTTCCAAACATTGATTAGCTACATTTCAAAATTACTGCTGTATAATCCACAACTAAATTTTTTCTTCGTCCACAGACGCAAGCCCTTCCACATCATATCGTAGGTTAAAACTCTTTACTTTGAGTAAACCTAGGTGTAAGAACCTTACACTTTTACTATTAAAATTCATTTGCACTTATCTGCCCACCCAAGAAGTTTATCAAGGATCATTTTTAGAATCTTTAGGCATCCTTCACTATTCCTAAACTGAGGTGGCCACTTTAGTAGCATATCTGCAAACTTAGAAACTTGCATTTAAGTCCCGGTCTAAAATCATTTATATATATGAGGAACAATAGTGCCCCAGCACTGAAACCCTGTGGGACACCACTCTTCCCTATTTCCCATAATGATTTATTCCCATTTAGTTGTACACACTGTTTTCTATTTCGCAACAACACTCTTAATCCAACCATGTACCACTTCCCCTATATACCACATTGCAATAGCTTTTTCATCAGCCTTATGTGGGACCTTGATCAAAGCTTTTACTAAAGTCTAAATATTACAGATATCAACTGGATACCTCCTCGGTCAATGCAGTCAGTAATGTATTCCATAAATTCTAAAAAGTTTGTCTGACATGACCCTACCCTGTCTGAAAACCATGCTGGGAGTCTACAATACCTTGTTATCTTCTAAATATTCTCTATATGACCTTTCAGTAACTTTCCAGAACCTTTACAACCAGAGATTAAGCTAACTGGTCTATTAATTTCCCAAATCTTCCTATACCTTTCTTATTAAATAGGCACAAACATATGCATGTTTTCCATTCATCTTGGTACCTCACAAGTTATAGATTCGCTTAAAAAATCAAATAACATGTGCCCTTGCCAATGCTTAAAAACTTACCCTCTTCAGAATCTAACCATATATTACCGGATCAGGGCCTGCAGCTTTTACTTGGATCCAGTATGATCTAATTAAACGTCTTAATCATCTTTTACATCAAATTCAAATTCTGTAAGTCTATTTTTTACATGCAAGAACTTTTAGTCTCTGAACTATTATCTAATCTTTCCTCTGTAAACACCGAAGCTAAATAAGCATTGAAAAAATGTTGACCAACTCCTCTATCTGAACTCACTAAATTTTCATCAAATTTTAATTTGACCAATTGTCCTATTTCTTACTTTTTAAATTTATAAAAGCTAAAAAAACTTCCTTCAGGTTCTTATTACTATCTTGCTAAATTAATTTCTGGCTCTCTCTTTGCCTTTCTTATTGACGGTTAAGTTCATTTCTATTTTCCTATAATTTTCTAAATCATCTTCCCTAATACTACCCTTGAATATTTTAAAACATCTGCCGCTTTTCATTAATTTTCCTCTTATCTCTCTATTCCACAAACAGGTTTTCTCTTCGCCACCCTGAATGGTTTATCTTTAAACATATGACTGGAATTATTCATAAAATTGTGTTTAAAATTTCCACATGATAAAACAGTTCTGGTCTTTAAACTCTTTATCCCAGTTATACTATAGGCATGTCCTCGAAATTTGGTAAATCGCCATTTTTTCGGAAATCTATGATCTTTTCCTTATTACTTGCAATTTGGCCCAGATATCACATTCATATTAAATCCTAATTATATTTATGGTCACTAAGTCCTAAACTCTCCTCAACTCTAACTCATTCACCATACTTTCATCATTAGTTAATATTAAATCTAATAGTGCATCGTATCTTGTGTGTTCTTGCGACCATCTTGGTCAAAAGTATCTGTATACAATTTATGAATTGCAGAACTACTACGGTCATATTAGACAAGGAACCCAATGAATGCCAGGAAAATTAAAACACCCATCTTTATGACTATACCTTGTTTCATTACTAGGCATGTCTGTCTCAATTCTTTCACAATTTCTCAGCATCTAATTCGGACTCTGGCCAGGAGGTCTATAATGAATGCCCCATTCTATCATGATTATTGGTATATAAGGATCATGCTACCCACAATATTTCAATATCATGATTAATTTAAGTCAGTCATAGTATAGACTTGAATATTGCTTTTAACTTAAAGCGCCACACCACCACCCATTCTTTCCTCTACGCTGCGATATAAATAAAAGTGAATATCCCTCTATATTCATATTCCTGAAAGGAAGTCTCCATATAATTCTTCTATTAACCATGCCTCAGTATGCAATAATGTCTAGATTTCTCATTTATGATATAACTAATCAGCTCATCTGTTTTATTTCTAAGGCTATGAGCATTTGTGCAAAAACATTTGATACTCGAACATTTCTTTTTATTTTTATTGCTATCATCAGTATTTAACCTGTAATCACAACACTAGCTTTATTTATCTCCCCCACTATTACAGTTAGCCACTTGCTATTATTGTATCCAGATTTAGCCCACCACCCCCCAACTTTACCTAGTTTTTTGTAAAGTCCCCCAAACTGTATGAACAAGCTCAAACCACCTTTACGACTCAATGTGATACTCCATTGCTGCTTGCCAAAAAAAGATCTCTTATCAGGAAATTCTATCACAAAATCCAAAAACCGTAATATTTTCTGAAAAACATTAATTTCCTAACCCTTCATTTACACCTAAAGCCCTACTCCCATTTCTGGACCTGCACCTAACCTAGTAAAATCCAGAAATCACACCTTCTGTCCATTTGCTTTCATCTTCGAATCAATCTCATATAATCTGCCTGTTATTAATTCTTCTGACCTTCTATGCCCTATATCATTTGTACCCACATGTGCACAATCACATCTGAATAAACATTTGTAGAATCAATCTCTCTATCTTATCCTTATCCACCGATGAATCATCACCTCATGCGCACCGGAAAACATACTCTCAAATCGTTCTTTTATTCTTAGTTTGAAAAGTCCTATCCAGGTATCGTATCATAGAGTCCCCAATTAGCAATTTATCAGTTTTCCCTTCAGAAAACTCAACACATTACCATTGCCACTCTCTGATCCCTCCCCATCTGGAAGACAGCCGAACCTGTTACTGCAGGTAAAGGCTGACTGACTTTCGTGATCCTCATCTTTAAATCTTATTTCTAGTTTTCTACAATCTATATTCAATCTGGCCAACCTATTAATACCCTACTTATCCTTTTCCCTTCAGCTTCTGCCTTAGAGATGAATACCATATTCCTGTCTACCCCTATATCCCGCTCCCCTCCTTGCTCGCATCCCTACTAATCTTTTTTCCTAACACTTCCCTCCTTTTTCAACTCAAATACTTCTTCTTTCAATCCATTCAATTTTCACTCAGTCTTGCACATCTCCTTCCTGAAAAACACCCCCCCTCTGCTCTGCATTCAAAATCCACAAGCAGGGCGATCTATTCACATATTCAACCTCTTACCAGTCCACAGATATCACACAGAGCCAGACATACTTTAATTATTATATAGCTTACTAACCTGTACCTATTATTTACCAACTACAGTTTAAATATCACTAAGCCCTAAAAAGAAATAAACTACTCTCTTTAAAATAGGTCTAAAAATTTAAACAATTTATTTAGCTTAGCCTAGGCCAGGGATATATAAAAGTTATAAGGTAGGCTTAACTGTAGTCTGTGACTGGAAAACCTAATTTAATTTAAATTATCACTGAATTAAAGTAACAATTAATAAAAACTGTATTTAAATACAGAAAGTCTATTTAAGAATCCAAATAAACCCAGGACACAGAAAAACAGTAAAACTCTTACCTATGTTAGCCTAGGGTTAGGCTATCAAATTTAAATTATCACAAAATTAATATAACAATTGTTAATGACTGTAGTTATATACACAGCAGTAGTGTAATTAGAAACACAACACTAATTTGTTTACTAAATTCACTTTCAAATACACAAATTATATTAATAAAATTTGAGAGCAAAAATTAACACAACCTCACTCAATTTTATATATATATATTCATCTATATGACCTTTCAGTAACTTTTCCAGAACCTTTACAACACTTAACAGAAAACTATGTTGCTTATTTGCATTTGCTATTTGACCATTTGTCATGATTAAAGTAAAACCAAAATACTTTTTTTTTTTTTTTAATGCTTAACACTTACCCGAAATGCGGAACAGGTTGTAGGTATAATTGTTTGTCAGCTACAACAATGATCCAAGAATATGACCAATTTCTTAAATAAGGTGATACACTTACAGAATGTTGAAAACTTGCTATAAATAAAACTTCAAAACATTTCTTTATCAAAACCATCAAAAGAGCAAGTAACCTCAATGAATAAATGAAGCTGGAAATTTTACCAATTTTTCTCAGTTTATTTTATCTATGCATTATAACTTTTAAAAGCTATTTTTCACTGCTACTATATATATATATATATATATATATATAATATATATATATATATATATATATATATATATATATATATATATATATATATATATATATATATATTAGTGATGGACGATTAATCATCATCAGCAAAATTGGCAATTTTTTTTTTTTTTCAATCGTCATCAGCAAATTTTGGCCAATTTATTTTGCCGATTAATTTAGAACAAATATTAAATTTTTGGATAATTAAAACTCAATAATCAATAATCGAATATATATATATATATATTATAATATATATATATATATATTATATATATATATATATTCATATGATATAACATTTATATATATATATATATAATATATTATATTATATAATATATATCATATATATATATATTACTATATATATATATTATATATATATATTATTATATATATATATATATATATACCATTTTGCTATGGTTGGTCCTTATGACATCAATGCAATGGTTCGCCTTTTGTTCTGCATTCGCTATCAAACATCCTCCAGACAATATCTTAGAAACACCACCTTTTATCCACAATCACTATACCATACTTATATCCGCACCCCTCTTCTAGACAAATCTTACAGACATCCTTATCCCTTATATCCCTATGTGGGGGAGAAAAAATTGCCCACATATTGTATTACGTTCTGCGTGTCGTAAGAGGCAACTAAAGGGACGGTGGTAGTTAGGCTGGCTGCCCACTACCACCTTATCTTTTTGCCAGGATGCTATGCAGTTGCCTCGGAGGCAAAGTCGTGATCACCGTAAACGGCCTTCTATCTTTTTGCGAAAATGTATGAATCATATGGGCATATAAAATGCAGAGAATAATAAATGTTGAGGAAAGACGGAGAGAGTGATGATTATTTAGAAAGCGGCAAATTTGATTTGGTCACTGTGACTGAAACAAAGATGAAAAGGAAACGGTGAAAAATGAGTGTGGTGTGAAATGTGTTTGTGTTGGTGTGGAAAGAACGAAGAGGGATAGAAGGGGATTTCCAATTCAGCATTAGAGTACTTGTGTCAGAAAGCTATGTAGATTTGTGGCTGCCCAGTTATAGAATTCTTAAGGTTAAATTTGAGTCTGAAAAAGTTCCAAAATTTGTGTGGTTGTAGCATATAGTCCATCTGAGGGGAATGCAGAATAGATGTATTTGTTTTGGGATAATCTGATGATGTTTTGGATGGGTGAGTAGGAGATTCATTCATTTGCCACATATCTGCCTACCCAAGGAATTTTTTTTTTTTACAGTTGTACCACCAAACACGGCAGAGCCCTATTCTAGAGTGGGATATAGTACGCTTCAAAAGTTCCACCCTCAAGCGCCAAATTACGCATATGACACAGACGCAGACTTATAAAGTGAGGGATAAATCAGCCAGAAGAATACAGAAGTGGACGAGGAACTTCCACAGAACAGATGTGGTGGGAAAGAAGGAATCACCACAACGAACTAGCCTAGAGTTACCAATGTCAACACAAAAACTCGTGCGCAAATACAACACCCCTTGTGCTACGAGGATGTCGTAAAGGTGTGGTACGCGAGTGGAGGCTCCCTCGAGCACTTGCCGCTTGGGGATACTATAGGATAGAGATAAAGGCACTTAACATAACGCCACAAAGATTTAGAGTGTCGACGTGAACTCTGGAAAGTACAAAACAGTTTATAAGCCTTTTGGCCTTTGACTCGACCCTGTCCAAAAAAAGCTGGGTGAAACCAGAACACCCCCCACCGCAAATATGAGAGTAGTACTCCATACATGGGCGGATGAGACCCTTGTATAAGCTGGAGCAACTGAGAAGAGGAAAAAAAGTCTCGCAGGTCTAAACAGAACTTCCAGTTTCCCCCCTCACCCTTGACTGGGGTGGAAAATTGACTCAGTAACCACGGGAATCGACTCATGAGCATCTGAAACCATATAAACATACCCGGACAACAACAAAAACTAAAAAGTAGCTAAAAATTGCTAAGGGTGCCAGATTTAACAAAAAATCAGCTAAATCTGGCAATGCAGCTAATTTATCATTTTTACTATTAAAGTTGATAATAATTTAAAGTATGTATGCTCTTTGTGATAACTGTGGGACTGTGAGAGGCGTGAATATTGGAATAGTCTGCCCCTGCTTTGTGTTGTGAATGCCCAGAGAATGTGTTGCTAAGAAAGAAGATTAAGACAGTGAAAATATGAATGAATTGAAAGAAAAAGTATATGAGTTTAGAAAGGAGGGAAGTGTCAAGAAAAATGTAGTAGGGATGTCGAGGCGAGGGGAGGAGAGCAGGATATAGGGGTAGACAGGAATATGGATTCACCTAGGCAGGAAGATGAGGGGGAAAAGGATAAAGTAGTTGAAAATAGGTCTGCAGAGGAATATAGAGTTTTAGGAACTAGAAATAATAATTTAAAGATGAGGATCTCGAAAAGTCCGTCAGCCTGTGACCTGCAGTAGCAGGTTCGACTGTCTTCCAGATGGGAGGATCAGAGAGTGCCAATGGTAATGTTTGAGTTTTCTAAAGGGAAGACGGGATACAATGCCTCAATGAGACTCTATGATACATACCTTAAGATAGGACTTTTTCAAAATAAAGAATTTAAAAAGAAACAATTGAGAGTATGTTATCCAGGTGCCAGAGTTGAGTGATATCGTGGATAGGATAGATAGAGAGATTGATTTACAAATGTTGATTCAGAGGGTGATTGTGCATTGGGTACAATGATATAGACATAGAAAGGTCAGAAGAATTATAGCAATTATAGGAGATTGATTTTCAGATGAAAGCTAGTGGAAGGAAGGTGCATGATTCCTGGGATTTTACCTAGGTTAGGTGCAGTTCAGGAATGGGGGAGTAGGCTTTAGGTGTAAATGAAAGGGTTAGGAAATTATTTTTCAGAAGAATATTTAGTTTTTTTCAGTTTGTGGTAGAATTTTGTTCTGCGATTAAAGACTTTTTGCAGCAGATGGAGTCAATTAAGTCGTCAAAGTTGTTGGTCTTTTCAGAACCAGTTTGGAGACTTGTTTAGCAAAAAAACTAGGTAAAGTTGGGGTGATGGGCTAAATCTAGAAACAAATAATAGCAATGGTAACTGATAATAAGTGGTGAGTATTAAATAAAACTATGCTTTGTTACAGGTTCAAAAATGTTGTGGAGCAATAAAATAGACAGCATTTCGATATCACATGCTATTTACAACAAATGCTCATTAGCTTTAGGAAATAAAAAAGATGGACTGATTAGATTATACCTTATGAGAATCTGACATTGATTTGCATAACTGAAGGCATGGGCTAATGAAGAATAATGGAGACTCCTTTCAGGAATATGAAATAGACGGATATCTTTTTATTTATACCAGCGTAGAGGGAAGAAAGGTTGGGGGTGGTGCCGGGGCTTTATTATTAAAAGCAATATTCAAATCTGTATAATGGACTACTTTAAAACTAAATCTGATACTTGACATCGGTATGGGTAGATCATCCTTAGTGTTTAATAAATCATCATAGATAGGGCTTTTTATAGACTTGCCAGACCGTCAAAATAGATGCGGAAAACTGGTTGAAAGACAAATTGAGACAGGCATATCCACAGTAAGAAGAAAACGTATAGTCATAATGGGTGATTTTAATTTTTCCGTGGCATTCAATGATTCCGCTTGTCTAATACGGTCCAGAAGTAAGGTTCGGTGTTTACTTATGGGCCGGCGCCGAGAACAGTAATTTACTCAGAATGTGTTATTTATCCTAGGATAACTTTTTTTGGAGGCAAGAGCACGTCCATTTGAACCGCACCAGACACAATGCAAATTTTTAGACGCCTCTAATATTCAATCTTTCACATGATAAAGTACGGTCGGTGGATAAGATTAGAGTTGAGACGAGAATTGAGGACTTAGTAGTGGACCATTAAATATAATTAGAATTTAATATGAATGCTGTGATATCTGGGCCCAATTGCAAGCTAATAAGGAACAAATTCTAGATTTCCGAAATGGTGAGTTTACCAAATACGAGCATGCTTAGTGTAACTGACTGGGAGAAAGAGTTTAAAGACCAAAACTTGTTTATCATGTTCGGGGAACATTTTAAGCCAAGTGTTTTAGATAGAATATTCATTCAAAGTATGTTTAAAAATAAACCATTAGGGTGGCGAAGAGAAAAAAACCTTTGTGGAATAGAGAGGATAAGAGATAAAATTCAATGAAAGCTTAGAGTGTTAAAATATTCAAGGGGTAGTAAGTGAGGGAAGATCGATTTAGGAAAAATTATAGGAAAAAATAGAAAAAACTTAACCAGTCAATAAGAAGCAAGAGGAGCAGAAATAATTTAGCAAGGAATATAGTTATAAGGACCTGAAGAAGTTTCTTAGCTTTTTAAATTTAAAAGTAAGGAATAGGGAGAAACAATTAAAATTGATTGAAAGAAAATTAGTGCAGTAAAGTTCAAGTAAGGAGTTGTGAACATTTCTTAATCTTATTTGCCTTCAGTGTTTTACTGAGGAAAGATTAGATAATAGTTGGAGACTACATAGTTCTTGATGCATTGTAACAAATAACTTACAGAATATTGAATTTGATGTAAAAAGATAATTAAACGTTTAACGTAGACCATATTGATCCAAGATAAAGCTGCAGGCCCTGATGGGATATATGGTAGAATTTGAAAGAGGGTAGTCCCAGCATTGCAAAGGCACTGTATTTTATTTTTTAGGCGATCTATAACATTTGGTGGGTACCAATGACTGGAAAACGGCTATGTTGATGCTATTTATAAGAAATGTAGCTAAGGAAATCTTGGGTAATTATAGAGCAGTAGCCCTAATCTCTGGTTGTAAAGGTTCTGGAAAAAGGTAATATAAGTCATATAGAGAAATATTTAGAAGCTAACAAGGTATGTATTACTCCCAGCACAGTTTCAGAAAGTGAGGTCATGTCAGACAAAACCTTTTAGAATTTATGGAATTTATTACTGACTGCATTGACCGAGAATATCCAGTTGATATTATAATATATTTAGACTTTAGCAAAGACTTTTGATAAGGTTCCCCACATCAGGCTGATGAAGAAGATATTGCAATGTGGTTATAGGTGGAGTGTACATAGTTGGATTAAAGAGTGGTTGTGGAATAGAAAACAGTGAGTACAACTAAATGAGAATAAATCATTCATGGGAAATAGTGAAGAGTTGGTGTCCGCACAGGGTTCAGTGCTGGGGCCACTATTGTTGCTCATATATATAAATGATTTAGACCAGGGACTTAAATGCAAGTTTCTAATTTGCTGATGATAACCAAAGTGGTACCTCAGTTAGGAATAGCTGAGGATGATATAAAGATTCAAAATGCATCTTGATAAAGCTTCTTGGGTGGGCAGGATAGTGCAAATGATTTTAATAGTAAAAAGTGTAAGTTCTTCACCTAGGTTACTCAAGATAAAGTTTTTACATGATAATGAGGGGATTGGCTTAGTCTGTGGACAGGGAAAAGATTAGGTATGATTATAAATAGTCAATCTTGAAAGTAGCTATCAGTGTGGAACTTAGAAGCATAAAACTAATAAGATGCTGGGATTAATAAATCGCAATGTTGTTTACAAAAGAGCAGATAAGTAATAAGTAAACTAATATACTATGTTGGCCACATAAAGAGTATTGTGCACAAGTTTGGGCCCCTTACTTAAAAGAAGACTTAGATATGCTAGAGAAAGTGCAACGTAGAGACACAAGATTGATTTCTGGGTTTGAGGGGGTAAAGAGCGATGAGTGAGAGGACTGAGGAAGTTTATTAGGATGTTTTCTGTTAAAAAGGCATTGTCTCAGAGGGGAGCATGATACAAGTCTTACAAGAATTACATTATTGATGAACGTGGACCAATAATCTTTATAGTGAGAGCACGAAGAGGCCAGGGGCATAACTCAAAAAATAAGGAAGGGAAAGAGCATTGCCATCTTGATATAAGAAAGTATACATTCAGCAATAGGGTTGTTAAATTTTGGAATGATGTGCCACAGGAGGTTGTTTGAGTGTGACTCGATTGCAACATTAAGAAAGGGTTGGATAGGTATATGGATGGGTTGGGGTACACGATAGATATTAGGACGACCAAATTGGGGTCTGGAATTAGTTATATAGTTAGTAATGTTATACTATTGACTGTTGACCATAACTTAGTTTATTTAAGGCATGTGGATGGTTTGGGTAACATTGTATCATTTTTTTTGACTAAGCCAAATTGGTGGATTTTTGGTTACAGGAATTTGACAAGCCCTAGGTGCTTTGTGGATTTGCATGTGAGCAGGTTTGGTTAGTGGGTTGACTGGGACAGTTCTCGATACCATGTGGCTTCTTACTGTCCCTATCATTTCATTATGTTCCTTACACATAAGGGAAGCTCATTTCAGATAGTGTCAACCAAAAAATGGGTAAAATTTATATTTTTTTAAATGGTTTTGAAATTCCCCCCAGAATAAAAAAAAAATTCATTTTTTAGTAGAAATTTTTTTAAAAGTTTGTTTCTGTTTTTATTTCTTTACATTAAATGATTGCCAAATGCCCATATTTTACTATCATATCTAGAACTAATTTCTGTGAGTTGTTATAGTTTTTAATATACATATAGTTACTTAAAAACAAAAAAAAGGCTGATTTTTTCTGAAATTGCCCTGGTTGACGCAGGCTGGATGGGGTATATATAGTATATATATAATATCATATATATATATATATATATATAGTTATATATATTATATATAATATATATATATATATAGTATATATATATATATATATATATATATATATATATATATATATATATTGCAATTTTAATCTTGTTAAAATATTTTTCAGGTGAATTATAGTCCAACAGCTGCATCTTGCCGTTGTTATATAATTTATAGACTATAAAACTTTTGAGTTATTATTGTTGATATTTTTTTTGAAAAAGAATGGGAAGACGTAAGTCAAAGAGGAAGCCACCCCCAAAACGTAAAAATATTCAACCCCTTGATACACAGTTCAATTGTCCATTCTGCAACCACGAGCGATCTTGTGAAGTTAAAATGTAAGTAATTTATTTTATTCTACTGAGAGGAATATTGTCTATCTGAATTATACCATAAAAATTTTTCTTTTAATATTGCAAATAGGATTTTTAAATAGATAATTTAAAAAAAAAAAAAAATAAATATTTAGTTTAAATTTAACTGTGAGCATAGTCCTTATAGAATATTATCATTTAAAACGTTACATCTTTTTTATTAAAAAAAAAAAAAAATAAAGGTTATTAAATTTTACTCTTTTTATTAAAGATTTACTCAGTCAAATGGGGTTTTTGTCATCATTTTGTTGGTACAGTAATAGGCAACTTTCCCATTAGGACTATTTATTTATAATTTTAAAATCAGTAATATTATCAGTATTATTACTATTATTATTAACTCATGCATGGAAAACGTAGTAGTGACATCTACTACAGTAGACCAAAGTTAACCGGTTCTTCATACCATTTTTGTTTAAAATTAAGAATAATTTTTCATGATGAGCTGATTAATCGTCATCTTCATATCAGCATATTTTTTCTCAATCATCATCGTCAATTTTTTTGCTGATTAAGTGAGGAAATATATTAAGAATTTTGGATAATATTAAAACTTAATAATAATAATAATTTTGAAACATAAAACAGTTAGTTGCCCATGAAGATGAGAAAATGGGCAATATACTCGTTTTATTATTTTGAGTTTGTCATGTGGTGTTGCCACGTTGTAACAAATGAACTTTGTGCGTTTAAATTTTAGTGCTATATAAAATAGTAAAATACAATTGATTGTACATTCTTAATTATACAGTTACTCTGTTTTATTAAACTTTTATTAAAATAAAAAAAAAAAAAATTACATTAATAAAAAGCAATCATACCTAGTACTGTTCCGTGTTATATGCTTAATAAAGGGGAAATTGCTATTAGGCCTTACTGCCGGCCAGTGGTCTTATTTCAGATTTTGAAGAGAAAGTGACAGTCTGAAAGGTGTTGAAAAAAAATCCATTTTTAAAAAATCCATTTTAAGTATGGAAACATTTTAGTGTCAGTCTGCAAAAATACGCTGAGAATCTAGAATTTGTATTTATATGGCATAATAAGGCTTCACAGTCTTTCCATATTTATCTGACTAGATCTAAGAAATATCTACCATATACATAGCTTTGTGAGAAATTCATTTCAAAATATCTTTCTTTTCAATATTGGCTACCTGTTTTCCTCATTTAAACAGAGTAGTCAGGTATCGCAACTGAATTAGTTGAACGCGCTGTGTTAAGAACCCTAAATGGTGTTAACTCAACAATGATTCGGTTATTAGTTAGAGCGAGTCAGAGGCAGAATGGTGTCTACTGCCCTCACTAGTACTACCTCATAGACTGTGTATATGGAGGGGGTCTCATGGGACATGGACAGAAAGGAGGTGTAGGGAACAGATGGCTAGGAATGGGTGATTAGAACAGATGGTGAAGGGATGGTGCCCGATGCCTGGAACTCATTCCTCATGTGAAATCATATGTCTCTGAAGCTTTTGCTCTGGTGAAGCTTGAACATACCACAACTGAAGGGATTCGGTCTAGTAAGATTTAGCAGAAGCACCACGGCGTGCGCTGCCTCGTAAACAGGCAGAAGACCTAAGGTCATTGCCGATGAAACCAGCTCAACGTTAGATACACCGACAACTATGTGCAAAGGTCCCTATGGTTGTGAGGGGACAGATCTCTCCACCCCATCGTCATGGTGTGAAGTCACTGCAGTATGGTTAGATGCGGTGAGCCAGCCCCTGGGAGCAAGTGTCTTGGAGTTTAAATATTGTCAGGATATAATGCTGATGAAGAAGCGATGCAGACACGGATGATGCAGAGCATTGTCAGTTTTTACGGAAGTTCCGCGTGAATGGGCAGGAAAGGTGAAGTGGTGCAACTTAAATCATTGCCTGGTTGATGTAAAGGTTCCAACGTGTTCAGAATAGACACATCTTAGGGCGTGATTTAGTGTGAAAAGACATTGAATAAAATTGATGGAATGAAGTATTAGAGAGTATATTGGTGTAGAAGAAGGGAACGTAATGAAGAAACAAATAAAGGTGAGCTAATTACCGTTGAGATGGTGTTGGTCATGGAAAGGTGCCATGACATGCGACGTCAGTTGGTTAATGCCGGATGTATAGTAGGTAGTGTGTTGGAATGCAGCCTGGAACTGAAAGAAAAAGTTGTGATTGGACGTCTTCTTGCAACTATTACTGAAGGGAGAGGTGTCGAGTTTGCTAGGAGGCGATGAATAAAGGTCGCAGTTATAGGGAATGGAGGAGGTTTTGTGAGGAGATAATGGTTGTGGCGCCACCTGGGCCAGGTCGATGAAAGCCCTAACTTGATGATATGCCAATAGTAGAGGGTCCGTCGACGGTCCCTTGAAGCTCTAGGCGTAGAGATTTTCTCGACTGCGGAGCAAGTTCTCTCAACTATAGTATAGAGGGGGGCGGTCAGAGGCTTGAGGCTTTCCTTTCTCGACTACGATGTTCCATTTCTCTACTTACTATTCTTTCCTGATGATTGTTTACTCCCTTACCCCCAGTTTTGGGGAGGAAGAAGGAAGATTAATAATGTATACATAGGTTAATAACATAGATTAATAAATAAGCTATAACTTAAATTGATAATATAGAATAGTTTTATATATATATGATATATTATTTATATATTATGTATAAATATATTATTTATATATATATATATATTAATACTATATATAATTAATATATATATATAAATATATATATATATATATAAACACTTTTCCGTAAAACAGGTTCACGCCTATTTCTGGAAGAAGTCAGGGCAAAAAAATTGGTCAGGGAAAGTCAGGGACTTCAAATTCAAAATTTGAAAGTCGTGATTATTCAAAAAAAAATCAGGGAAATTTTAAAATGCAAATGAAAAACATTGAATTACTTTTTTCCCTGTTAAAGGAAATAATAGGTATATACAACTATAACATATTTTTAGGAGCCATAAAACTTAAACCATCTCACCTTAACATTCTTATGATTACTTTATTTCTCTTATGAAACAAATTTCAAGCAGAGAAGATTTTTACAATAAGGCAAATTTACAATGTATAATCTTACATAACTATAGGTGATAGACATGTTTGGCATGCGCTATTAATATTCACTCATGATAAGTGAATGAGATAAGGTCTACAATAGTGGGGCAGAGGATGAAGTTCATTATAGTCAATTCTAACTTTTTTACTTATTCTAGGTCATTTCATTTTTCTTATTATATATTTAACCATCTCAATTCTATTACTCCAGTCTTATTCTTCCAGTTATTTTTAACGCACTGTCGTTTTGATCTTTGTCTCGTTCCAAGCTTCTATCTTTCCAGATTGAAGGTTATTGTATTGATTTCTGATGGTAATATTACTATTTGTTATTACTACGTTTATTTTTTCTCTTCTTTGATTCTTATTCTGCATTTTTGACTTATCTGTGTGAAATTGTTAGCTTCAATATCTTCTTTCCTTTTATTTCAAGGGCTGATCTCTACTACTTTTTTATATGTCACTCTTTTTTGATAGGAACTTTTAGATTACTTTTATCACTATTCTTTTAGCATTGTGCACTGTTCTTGAAATCAGACTCTGTTCTTTTCTTTTAGATTCTCCACTAAAATTGCAGTATTACAGGAGAAGTAAGTTTTCTTTTCTCATCTGTGCGGTATTTTTTGGCCGAACGTGATTTGTGGGACAAATTATTCTTCAGTTGAGAAATATCAGTTCCTAATACTTTTAAATTAATTGCTTATCAATTTATATCTTGTGTGACAAATAGAAATCTGCAATTGAAATTATCCACCAAAGGAAACATACACTTTAACAGACTGTGGAGATACGGATCAAAACCGAAAAATTGAGTTCATTACATATATTCCTACAGTCAATTGTATCCTCATTAGAAGGTGTACATACATATAACCATCCTAAAAATATTATTGATATATAATTTTGTGAAATATAGCTCTAATGGATAATACATCCGCGCGACCGTTCTAAATGCCTGCTACTGACCAAAGAATACGCAGTGAAGCTCTTTTTGTGTGTACATTTTATCTCATGAAAGCTTCAACCAGACGTGCAAATCTCTAGATGTAATATCGCGAGTAATATAGGGATGTACCTAATTGAGCAGTATGCTCTCTGAAGCTAACTCAAGCACTGATCTCAAGCAATCTTTTGCTTTCATCCTTTGGTTATTCCTGGTATTTTTGAAATCTTGGTATAAAATACATGCCAGAACAAGGGGAAACAAGATTAATTGATTTATCTCGTTAGAGGCGTATACAAGTGGATGGACCCTTGGGACACCCTTTATTACATAACCCCGGAATGGCAAACACTAGTCTATCTCACTATGTTGTCATGAGAATTAGCCAAAAGCACAATAAAATTACCTCTCACATATATGTAGATCTTGGTTGTCTGTATTTTAGCAGCACATTATTATTTGATGCTTTAATATCCATAATTCTGTTACCATTATTATTTAGTTAAGATATTACTTCTAAATTAACTAAAAAGTAAGAACCCTATCTCGGGTTGTCACAATAGGTAAATAAGAATCTTCACTTCATAAGAGACATATGATGAGTTTTTTTTCATTCTTAATAAGGTCTCGGGAAAATCAGATGTTATGCAGTATGTGTGGCCAAAATATACTTAAATTAGGACTGATATTTTTTGCATGGAAAAATGCGACAGTGGAAGCAGGGTTTTTCTGCTAAATCAAGCAGATTTTAGTGGAGCAATCTAAAAACATACGTGCAGCTCCTAGATTTCCTCACAAGACCACAGTGTCACTCAATAGTGATATAAAAAATCCTAATAAACAGTATCTCATAAAGTTCTATCAACTTCAAAAAAAAAATATGTTGGACAGAACATGGTAAATAGAGATAGCCCAATACGGAGATATGAAAAGAATCTCTGCAAAGAAGTCAAAACCGACAAAGAAGACAAGACGAGAACTTAAACGAATAGTTTCGAAAAAAGAATTATCCAATAGAGATCAATAACTTGGCAGGCAGAGAAAGATGTTATAAACGAATAAGCTTTTATACAGAGAAATTCTCAAATCACACCAAATCGAAAATAGACTTCATGGTGGCTGAGATTAGAAAAGTAACTTTCTCTCTATTTAATATCTCCCCCAAGCTATTTTGTAAAGATAACTTTTTTGATTTTGTTAGTGGGGAATCTTCTTCTGTAAAAAGCTGTTCGTACATAAATGTGTTTACCTATTTCACGGAACCTAGGCCTCTATTAAATGTAAGTTTTCTAAAATTAAATTTTTCTTTTATATATAATAAAAACTGTCTACTTTTGGAAAAAAATAGGAGTGCGATTGGACGGCGCATGGGTATACGTATAGGCTAGATTACTAAAAACATATTTTTTTTTAAATGTCATTGCTGATGATAAACTAATTTCTAAAATAAATTTTTCCAATAATTTAATGTATAATGAGTAAATAAGACTGCACATAATGATTAATAATGATTGTTTTAAGTGTGATGAAAAGGGCCATTTTGCAAGGAAATGCAAATTCAGAAATTCCAGTGGTGAACCCTGCTTATAACCAGATCGACACTACCGGCGATCAATAAGAGACCAACACATTAAGGGCTATAATTAAACTATATTTAAGCTATAATTCATATATATATATTATATATATATATAATAGATTACTATTTATATAATATATTATATACCTATTATATAGATACGTTATATATCACCCGACCATACAAATATGCATCTAATTAGATTACGCATATACCAATATGTCACTATATATCAAACATGTATAATATATATTTTTATAAATGACTTCAAACAAAAACTTACTTTACAACGACCAGTGGTTGACGGTCAAACCGAACTTGGTTCATCCTTTTCAGATTTTACAAGTGCTCATCACTAATATTATGGAAAGATTTCTTAAAGTCCAAGTAAAATGCCTGCTCACAACCACACAAACTAAGGTTTTTTGCATGTAGATTTACTGACAAATTTGAATGCCAGACTGTGCAAATCATAAATGACAGTAAAGATATTAGCAAAGAATGTCCTGCTGAAGGTACAAAGGCCGTGGTCCAAGGACTCTCATCATGTATCCTAGACTATAATTTTCATCAGCAGAACAAGGGAACAAAGATTTTGATTGATGCTAGAGGACGATTGTACGACCAATAGATATCCGACACAAGTTCTTGTTGCTGAGATAAGCAAAAGTACAATACTGCTACTTTGCAGTGAAGTCCCATATATACCTTGAATTAAGACAATTCAAAATATTTTGATGGTGAATTTTTCTGTCAAGAGGACTGATGAGTTTTTTTTTACCTTCCTATAGTACCTGGGAATCAATGTATATGCAGTTATTGTGGCTCAAAATTTAGTTAATTAGTAGCTGATAGTTTTTTGCATGGAAATCACGACAGTTGGAAGGAGGGTTTTCCTGTAAATAAAGGACAATTTTCAGTGGGGAGTTTAAGGGAACAGAGTCAGTTTGTGTCTACGTTTTGGGTCTTTATAAATATACTTTATAAAGTATATTCATAAAGTACATTTATCACTTTATCAATAAGATAAAGTACATTTATCACTTTATCCATAAGATAAAGTACATTTGTAAATTATGATGTAGAAGACATAAGAGGTAAAGAAAACAATTGAACGAAACAGAATATCCATAGAGATCAAAAGAACTTGAAGTAAAAGAAAGAATTTAATAAGAAAGCTTTGACAGAAGAAGACGTCTATAAATCAAAAAATTCAAATGCTTGAAAGAAAAGTTTAATCTAATCTCCCCATTAGACACTTTTGTGATTACGTGCGCTATTCACCTAGGTATTAAAGTTAAGTTTTTAATTTATTTCTTTTTGTTAAAATAAAAATGTTTACTTTTGGAAAAAAAAAGGAGCTGCGCTTGGACGGCTATGGAGTAAAGTATTAGGTGCATTAGCTAAAAAAAAAACTATTTTTTAATTCATCCATGATGATGAGTAATTTTCTAAAAGCTATGCTCAATAATTTAATGTATGAACTGGGTAAATAAGCTGCAATAATATTAATAAATATTCTATACACGAAAAATAACGAACACGCTGGTCAGGGAAATCAAATCTTCAAAATTCGTGTGAACCCTGTATACCAGACTCGACACTACCGGGATTTCAATAAGAGACAAACAATTAAGGCTATAATTTAAAACCTATAATTTAAGGCTTATAATTTATATATATATTATATTATATATATATATTATATATATATATATTATATATATATATATATATATATATTATATATATATATTTATTATAATAATATTATATATATATATTATATATCATATATATATAATATATATATATATATTATATATATAAATTATATATTATATATATTATATATATATATATATATATAGTATAATATATAATAAATATATATATGATATATATATATACTTTACTTACTATAATAAATTTATCATTCAGGAATATTCATGAACATTTGGAAAAAAACTTAATGGGGACTTACAAGGGAAATAGGAAGCTCTTCTGGAATAGGAAGCGCGAAAGGTTAAAATGAGAATTAGCGGAATCTGCTTAGAATAATGCAAATGGATGCGCTTGTGCTTTTTGTAACTGATGAAATGGATGTGAGGGGAGTGTGAGAAGAACATCGAAAATCTTGCACAAATATTTACCAGTAAATGATGATCTGGTGTTGACGTGACATTCTGCGGTTTTGTATGCGTGCAAGAAGGAATAGGTATTTTGGGGATGAGGTTGATAGTTAAGGAGATGGCAATGGGTTGAGTGAGGAATTGAAGAATGGTATTCAGTATAGACTGAATTATACTCGTGAACTGCAATCAAGCAGCGGTAGGCGAGATTAGAAGTGCCCAATTTGGAGAAATTGTCATTTGGAGTTGTGTCATAACAGGTTTGGAGCGGTAAATTATAGTTTCAGGGATGGTAGAGAGCCTTAAAAAGGTAATTTAGTCACCTTGTATATATGGGTAAGGGAGAAAAGGGAGACTGTAGAAAATTAATTCCAGTGGAATAAGTTTATTGAGGTGTTGTAGGGAAGGTTATATGCTGGTATTTTTGGTCGAAAGACGTGCGATCGCAACATATACTCTGAACGTGAACCCTGACTGGGAACTCAACCATTGTTAATTGAGTGCCCGGAACAAGGTGCGTCCCCTCTTGGCCTCTCTCTTAGTTCCTCCTCCATCAGAAAGCTAGAGAATTGCTCTGATGGACACTATTCCTTAATTCCTTTAGCATTGAAACAAGGATAGATTGAATGTGAATTATATGAGGTGAGAAGGAGAAGAATCAAAC